>JAIPRK010000431.1:0-207741 GCA_025469195.1 Chaitophorus viminalis
TCGTTATTCGTATACAATGATATCTATCATTGCATTCAAATTTAACAAATCCATTGTAATAATGACCTATCCTATAAACGAGGTACACTCCACCCCCAACTGTACAGCAAAGCGAGGCTCACCCGTTTTTTTTATGTATAATATTATACCACTAAGGCACATTATTTTAAACATTATTCCATGTACATTTAAAAGTTTCGTAGTTTTAATTTTGAAAATGTTAATATTTTGTTGTTCATAAATATTGATAAGGTTACGAGAAAGATATCATTTACTTTTTGACAAGAAAAATAAAATAATTTTAATCCTTATTTGAATATTCATTAAGACTGCGTTTGAACCTATAAATAATATAAAGTGTCGTTTTGTGTAGGGAGAAATGATTTTTTTTAATTAGTCGCCTAAAGAAAACTTTGATACCGTAGTGACTTAATGAAACCGTTGACAGATATGGGCATCGTTTCATAATTAATTATGTGTGTCTGTCAACACGTTGAATCATGTGCAAACCCCCTCGTCAATAGTGGGCGTACGAAGACAACCGTTACACGGGGGATGTGCGTATCCTATGCGCGATTTAGGTTCCCTATAATTATTTCCAATAACACGCGTCATGAGTCAGGACTATTGACTACCCCAGGTGTGTGCACATATGTGTCCCCCTCATCGGACGCGATTGTTTATTATATTATGCGCTAGCATGAGTCCCACGATTTTGAGTGCAATGTAAAAAACACGACGAACTGTATTGCACGTTTCCGTTACTGATAATAAGGGCTCGGATTTCAATGCATTTGCATCTTTTTTTTTGGGATATCTTAGCAATGCTTTCCAAGCTACAAATATGTTTCAAGTACTTCGCGATCTAACCACAATAATTTTTTGTGGCATTTTTTTTTTGCATTTTTAGTGGATTTCATAATTTTTAGGGCATTTTTTGACGGTCTTAATACATTTTTTAATTGTTTAGAACATTTTTGACCTATTTGTCGTATCGTATGACTAAAAAATTGACCTTGTTGAAATATAAATACTACCTACGTAGTATAAATTATTTTCATTTTGAACTATTTTAACTAATTTAACATCAGGCTATCCGGTTTATACAATCTTTATGGCACACCATCCAATTAGCCGATTTTATTGCATACAACAAAACTTTTATCGGAGTATTTTCTTATCAAGCGATTTTTTAGGTCATTTTTTGATATTTTTAGGGCATTGTTTATAGTTTTTAGGTCATAAATTCATTTTTTGAAAAAGCTTTTTTTTGATATTTGTAGGGCATTTAAATCCTAGCCCTACTGATAATAATAGTACAAAATTACAAAAGTAGGTAACAAAATTACGTACATAATATTATATTTAGAGTGCGATTCGTATAGTAACAGTCGATATTATTATATTGTGCCCGACGATTTATCTCACACGTCGATTATCCACTGAACAGCTCTACGGGTTTTTCTGGTCCGCTGGGCACGTCGTCTGCTTATACCCACCACTCACAAATGTTGTATAATACGTTGGAATGTGTAAAAAGAAAATAACTTTTCCTCTCCTCCCCCCTCCCCGTTTTATTTATTTCTTGCCTCTCATCCGTTCTGCACTGACATTGTCGTCCAACATATCGACTGCAAACTGATACAAATAAATAATATATAATACTTTACCAAGCACCGCACACCGTGGGTCAATAGTAGATATAAAAAAAAAAAAAAAAAAAAATGAAAAAATTGCCTTAGAAATAGTTAGCAGACTTCAAACAGCTTTCGTCAGAATGTCAACCTTCACGACCATTACGATGCATCGATCATATTATATGTATACGAAATGCGATGTCGCGCACGATCAATCGAATTCTTTCGTCGCGCGGGAAACACATACGGTTACGTATTGTTGTACAAACCGGAGGGAAAATGAAATTAGATTCACAAACATCTATTCGTTACGTTTATATGTCTGTTCGCTGCTCTAGCCAATATTATTACCCGGGTGTTTGACCATCTCGATGATCTTCTGTTAGACGGTAAAAGGGATGAATTCCGTCCGCGCCGAATTAGACTGAAGTAATTTTATTTGCAGGCACACACACATTATAAAGCAAAACAAATTTAACATTTTTCATTAAACACAACACTTGGTATTATGATTAACTAGATGCGTATAATGCCACCATCGTATTGTTGTCAACATGTTGGTTATGTCTATGTATAGTGCGCGCATGGGCTCAGTATTTTAGAGATACTATTTATGTTTTGAGTAAAACACGACGTGGTGTGGCAATCCAGCTAGATCAAGTGCGCTCTAAAGGCAAATTGACTATGTCGCCCAGCATACTCGTATTATACTGTAGTTTTGACTGTTTTCTGAGTTCTATTTTTGTTTCCATGATACACTAGTGGATATTTCCATGATACACAGTACATTAGTGGACTGTACTGCAGAATGTTATTAATATCAAACATTTTCCCGCTGACTCTACTGCAGGATTACATTCGTTACATTCAATTTTATAATCGCGTTGAAATGTTATCAGAAATGTGTCATTTTGAGTTACTTCGCTATAAAGCTCGAAATAAATGTCAATATATGTCACGTAATATTATTTCTATTAACTTTACAAAAACGGAAAAATGTATCGTGCATTTTTTTCTTAAACCAACAATCGCATTAACTTACGATGTATTATAGTTTTACGCGTTTTCGTTTATGTGTTTAACAAAAAACGAATTGCTTTCGAACACGAGTAGTAGAAAGCTTGCACGCAGGATCTTTTAAAATTAATATCGGAGAAGGACCAGTTTATACGTATAATAATGCAAAGGAGTGAAATAACAAGGGCTGTTGGGAAATTAAAAGTTCTCATTTTGTATAATTTATTCTTAAATTTTTTTTTTTGCTGCAACTCGCCTATCGTGTAGCCGTTATCCTCTATATATTCGTAAATGTTATACGATTAAATTCGTCTGTTGGTTGTAAAGTTTCAAAGCAAAAAGAAAGACTACGCGACAAGGGAGCAAAGATTTCATGTGAAATATTATATTATTAATCTCGTTATTTTAGAACGCCTTCTAATATTGCGCAATATTCATTTGCGAAAAAAAAAAATTGGGACGTTAAAAAGCGTTTTATCCATTTTCACATTCCACTAAGTTCACGACTGTATATACATAATCATGATAGTATTTTCGAAATGAACTGCAACGTGCGAAACGCGCATAATAACTATCGTTTTCGACAACGTTTTGTTCGTTTTTTTTTTTTTTTTTGATACAATATATAATTAACGCACGAATAATACCTTAGGGTATTATCATCAGGGCCAATAAAACTAAAAATGTATTTAGGCGTTTCACACACGCATATCGAAACAACAGCGTATAAACCAAAATCAATATAGCCATACTGTCTGTCCCAAATGTCACCAACACTGCAGCGCAAGCGTGTTTATTATTAAAGATTGCAAAGATTGCCTCAAAAATGACGCGTACACTGCAACAGAGACTTAAAACGGTCAATTTTTATATGTATTATGTTGTTTCACGAACCGACTTTGCGGTGATATGTAATTCTGTGTCAAAAGATCAAAGGATTCAGTATTATATATCATCACTCGTATTTGTACACAGAGCATATTATTATAGCAATATAATACAGTTCGTATAAGATATATTTCGATTGTAGCGAGACCGCGATGATCGTGTCCTGCGGAGTAGACAAACCGATGTTTTCGAACGGGTTTCCTGGCGCCGGTGTTACAATAGAACGTGCGTGTGGATGGAACATTTCCCTGAACGTTTTCGGTCGTCATTCGCTGGCGGTGCCTGCAGACAAGCGCCCGATAAACCGCATCCGCGTAATTAAGTAACAGCTGCGGCTGCAGTATACCTGCAGTCTAACGGACGAACCTATTTTGTTTACCACCAAACACGAGTAGCGACGTTTTATACACTTGTCTCCGTTTAGAGAAATATCATCGTGCACTCTGTATATTAAGTCGCTTTACGAACGCTACACGTGCCGATCATGTGTGCGATCAAAGTGACGGAAAAAAAACGTAAAATAATAGAAAAAAATACCATGGATTATTAACATTGTTAGGGACAATTACAAAATGAAGTGTTCTGATAAAGTATTTATACATAGGTATATAATAGTATAGTGTGCTGCAGTAATCTACTTTCCACAGTTTCTATCTGTTTTTTTCCAAAGTATTACCACCTCATTCCATCGTCCGCAATACATGTCACACACGCAGCACCACTAACTATACGAAAAACACGTTTAATGTCGAACACCAATCCTGTCCTTAATGCCCATTGTATATGTGTAAAAGTAATATTTAATAAGTTTCTATTACTATCATAAGCAGTCATCGGGAGGGGGGGGGAGGAGGCTTAGTCCCCCTAAATATTTTAATAGCCCACCAAAATCGAAAATTTATTTGAAATGTTATTCGTTGTTTTTATTGTGCATGGAAAAGGGATGAGGGGGTGAAGGCTATTATAGATATACCCCCCTAAAAATTCAACCAAATGTTGAACCATATGATTACTATAAACTACCTGGTTAAACGTATTACAATATTATGTCCAATAATAGATTTCAGCTTATTGCAAGGATCAAATTTAAATTCAAACATAATCCGTCATCCGCGAAATCCGTACCCCTGGACCGTATCGGAAGTACGATATTATTTGCGCGGCCGCAGCAAACGGACTAAATATTGATTATTCGTCGGTTTCGGCTGAACCCCACTGCTGCGTACATTACCGTAATAATATACAATGTAAGTGCACAATATTTTCTCAGCCCACGCGCGTGTGGCACCACCACTGTTCTGGGATCCGATGCGGCGGCTGCAGACCGTGCCGTATAGTACAATCATTGCGAATCGAAAAACTTTTTACCGACTTTTGCGCGCGCCGTACACGCGCATGTACATCTACTGCAGTACGCAACAGCCCACACCGTACACGATAAAGGGCCGCACATCGTTGTCTTCCCCCATGCTCTGACACAGCTGTTTACAAACACCATATATTATGCTCATCTGCGTTTCGTGGTATACGCGCGTGTCGCAGGCAAACGCGACGGATGAACGTTCGTCGACTTGTCCGGCGACGTCTTAAGCCCCGGACGACACCACAAAGTAATATACGGCTATGCGCCTATGCACAACACAATAATGTTATGCCGTGGGTGGGCTGCTGTACGCAAGGAAAAGATATTGTATCGTTTGTACAACTACATTGGTGAACGCTGCAGGGGGGTGTTTTGAGTGTTTAAACCCTCCCCGAAATATCAAAAGAATAAAAAATAAATATTTATAAAATATATTAAAATATATTTAAATTAATATATAAAACTTATATATTTAAGAATAAAAAATATATTACTTGACTTACAAATGTATTACAAATACATAATGGCCAAAGTACCAAGATGTACTGATGTTATTTTATAATGTAAATTGTAATAATTAATTAATACACATGTGTATATACTATTAGTATCTAAAATAAAGATTAATATAGTATAATATGAACAGTATGATATTTATGAACATTCTAGTTTTTAAACCACCCCCTCCTCCTCTCCCGAAATATTGTTCGACCCTACAAAACTATATACGCGTATTGCATGGTTCGGCGCATGGTACACGCTGAAAGCTTCTTCCCGTCGTCATCACTCGCAGTTACATAACGACACCGCACTCATCGCGACGTTGGTTCGCTGCAACGCAGTGGGTAGTATATTCTTCATCGGGGGGTTATCAATCAATTTAAATTCAACGGATGAAATGTTCTTTTAATTTTAAGAAGATGTCACAATACCGCCTTTATAGGAACCAGAATATATATATATATATAAGGTACCTATACTCACAAGTCTAAAATAAAAAACCCAGATCCAGTCACACAAATAGGATTTTTCGAATCTCTTGTATTTCCATTTATGAAACCATCTTGTGTGATTGAACTCAAACGATACAGATCACCTTCGAAATTGATACGCAATATTGTTATCTAACATATAATTTACCCTATCGAGGTGATGATTATTGATTTTATGATGATAACAGTTTGGACTTGTGCTGTGTATTGTGTACAACATATTATTATAAATACGTTTTATTGTACAATATGATACATGTACATATTATGCACTCGTGTACGTTGCATATACTATCGTAATTGGCTTCGGGTCGCTATTGACGGTGCATAGCGAAAGTTTACAAACTCCAACTCTACCTGCGGCAAACGAACTGCGATTTCTCCAGGTAGGGGGAGGAAAGAGCCGTATATTGGAAAAAAGTGTATAGAATACGGGAAAATGTTTGCCGTACAAAAACTTTGACGTCCAAACGATAAGTTAAAAGTTTGTATGAAAAATATGTTTTCGTTTCAATGAGCCGGATGTGTACGGTACACCGTGTTTAAGCTCTCGAAACTCGTGTGCACCAAAACTGTACTAATATATTACGCGATGTAGAATCGCACGGGACCTAAGAAATATTTCGATTCAGACATGTTTCCGGCTAGTTTCAATCTCATATCCGTATGATGTACGTGCGATTTGGCTTTGAACTCGTTTCAAATCCAAATTGGTGGTGCAAAACAATATTTTTGGTTTACTTGAAACGTTCCGAGGTTGGAGTTGACGAGGTATGGTTCACATCACTACACATCGTCCAGTCTTAAAGTATAATTAATATAATATAAAAAAAATATATATATATATATATTATTATTATTTTATTATCCCCTTAAAAGAAGAGAAAAAATACAATGAACTACACTGTCTAGGACACCGTTTTTTTCACTTCTGTGTATATTAATCGAATAGAAGTGTTTACATTATCTAGGCGATTCCGACCATCAAAATAACTATTATGTGCAACATTTGATTAAAAGTATATGTATGTGTAGGACAGCCTCAAAAAAAGAAAGCCGCTGTGGTTCGTAAATAGTTATTGAGTTTGCAAATATAATCACTCTGATGTCCGGCCGAGAAAATGCATGTGTGTTCACTCCCAATTCGCAAACATAACGACGATGCAATAACGCGTGTATATATGTCAATGCATTCTCATAATAAAGTATAAATTTCACATTTTAACCATAGAAAGGAAAATAGAGAAAATAATTAAAGTATTAACTATTTAACATAACCAAGAAAGTATGAAGAAAAATATGACAATTGATCAGTAATATATTGTACATACAATCATTAGAAAAGATAGTATGTAATAGAATTAATTAAATAATATATGTGTTACATAATATATATGCACACTTCTTGTATACACCTAAGTGATATTATAAAACTGTCGTGTCCAAAAAAGCATAAAAAAATCACAGAATGAAAAAAAAGAAGAGAAACAATTACAATAATAAATCGCAGAAAAAATACGTCTTATACGAGAGCGATACATAACGTATACGTACGCACGCCAAGGCTGTCTGTCTGTCTGCCTGACTTGTCTAGTTTGTATGCATAACCGGCAATTGGTACTCCGTAATGACAATGGGATTCCAGAATTATCTGAAAGGATCAAGGTTCACTCCGCATTTTAACAATGGACCGGCCGCCGTGTACGTATGCATTATAAGTGCTACGGTGCGCCCCCCCTGAGTCTTATACATAGCAGCTTCGTCACAACGAATTTTAAACGCAGATCCGACTCATGTCCGCAGTACCATGCACTCTGCCCGCCGCGTTAAGACTACTGCACACAAACTGCAGTCGTATTATCTTACAAATTACCATTATTAACATTGCATTCGTCCGCTCGATTGCAGTGTATATGTATATGTTATACGCAGTTGAAGTGTTGAATTTCGTTATTTTATGAAATAACTAAGGTAGTTCATAAATTACCTGCGAATTTTTGTTTAAGCATGAAATAATACATGACAATTGCAATTTAACTTAAGTTATTTAATGATGGAATATCTAGTTATACGATATGATTTTAGTTTGATTTCCGTCAAAGTACATTTAAATTAAAAATGTATAATAATATTTCACTTATTTTGAACTGAATTAATTATAATTACATTATATATTTGTACATAAAATTTAGTTATTTAGAGTTGCACAATAGTACAATAGTACAGTTTTTTCTGCAAAAACACCGTTTCTTTGTTTAAATTTTTTCACGTCTATCACCAAATTCCTTAATTTTCTTTTATTCAATTTACACAATTTAGTTTTATTGAACATTTTTTTACATTAATATACAATATATATAATTCATTTGAATTCATCGTGAACTATATTTATTTATATTTGAAATAATAATAATAGCACGGCTAAGTAAAACTATTACTTAACTGTAAACCATGGCATTTTTATTGGCTATCATATAAAATGATCGTTGATAACTGATTATCTTATCACTGGATATAAATGTATACACGAAAGCATGCCGTCACCGATAACAAGGACATCATTCTAATTCAACTTATTTCAATGTCGGATAGCGAAATAACGATAATTACATATTTCGTACAATTTGACACATTAATGTAGTGAGCTATGGGAATATATAAAATAACTAGTAAAAGTGTAATAGGTTATGATTACAATCATTACCTATAGGTTTTAGTTATTTCATAAATAACCTAGTTGTTTCATAAACTAATTCAACACTTTAAATGTAATATATATTATATATAGTACACATACTTGGCTTTTATATCGCGGATCAGCAGATCTCATCGACGTGTACAACGATTTGTTTGGAATCTTAATAGACATATTATACATTACGGAAAAAAATCATAGTAATATCCAACCAAAAAGTTACCAAGTAAAATATTTACTTGTCAAGAACGCGGGGTATCATCATTCAAAATCTGCTGTATACTGTTCTGTGAATATTTATACTGAGGTTCGTAAATATAATAATGCGAATATTTCGAAAGATTTAAGTGCTTTTATTGTCAGAAGAATTCGGCACAAGAGCAGTGGAAAACGATGATAAAAACAAATACATATTGACCTAAAAACAATGAATTATACTAAACTTTAGATGTCATGTCAATTTACGGACATAATATTATATAAATAAGTGTTCAACTCCACTATACTCTACGGTATTAGATACGGTTGCGGCGGCCGGTGCAACAGTCGTATCAGGAGCTGCTGTACATAATAAATGCACATACATAATATTATATATTTATATAGTATACGAACCAATACACTTAAATTCGATTGCATTTATACTTCAATGTATATTATATGCGCTCACTCCGCTTCGAATAGAATATGTCATACGCGTGTTATGACGTGCGGCAATGACGTTTTATGACTAAAAAACCGGGAGGGAATTGTATCAATTGTTGTATACAAGATTATTGCGGTGTATGGTCTTCAGATCACAGTACTTACAGCGAAACTAAGTGGTTTTTTTTTAATGCAGAACATATTTGTAGTTTTTTTGTGACATATTTTATGTCGTCATGTCGATGTTTCGAATTTTTCCTTATCGAAAACGCGTATTTATAACCTCTATACTTGAAAAATAATATCCGATGTGAGATTACATAACTACCACCTAATGACTGATATTAAAAGCCAAGATGGACAGATTATAAATGTTTTTGTTATTTTTGTTTTAGGTATTATAATATAGCCACTTTCGGGTTGAATCATCGTAAAGCATATTAAGTATAGGGAGTAGCCGAATTGGTTTCCGTTTATGTTCAGGTAAAATAGTTACAATTTTTATTTTATGCATTATTTTACAATATGAAATCACTTGAATGTATAATTGGTACAAAGTTTAGACGAGGTTTAGTATAAAAAAGAACGGGTGGGCCTCGCTTTGCTGTACAGTTGGGAGTGGAGTGCATCTCGATTATAACTCAATATTACAATGGATTTGTTAAATTTGATTGCAATAATAGATATCATTGTATACGAATAACGATTCTGAACGGAGTTAATATGTTTGTCTAAAATGTGTATATAATAATATAGTATTTTATATTTAAATTGCATTGTAATGCAATTTCCTAAAAATTTAAAATGGTCGTAAAATTTTTTCCTTTATGTCCGGTAGAAATTTTTTGTAGATTTATGAAGAATAACTTATGGATAATCTAGTGTTAGAATTTTGAACCTTAAGTATAAACAAAAAAAAATTTATGAATTTTCAACTACAAAATAACTTGCAAATTATCGCGATTTTAACATATTTTATACAAATTTGAACTTTATGGGCTTATAAAAAAAATTTGAGAGAAACAATCTCCGACATTTTTTAGTGAAAATAATTTTAACTTATTATAAACTTTGTATTACATTTTCAAGAGTTTTCGGTCAGCCAATTAAATTTTATAGATATTTAAAAAAAAAATGTTACAAAAATCGAAAACTTAAATTGTCTATAAATAAGTCAAAATATGTCAAAATACTTTGAAAACTTAACTATGTATAGAAAACGCTAATATAAAAACTTGGTGAACATTTCGAGTTGTTGCTGTTTTTCGTTTTTGAGTTAGAGCATTTTAAAAAAATGTATTTTGTAAAAACGTGATTTTTTTTAAAATTTCCCGTTTTTTCGTAATTTTTTTATCGTTTTTTCGATTTTTTAAAAAAGTATTGAAAAAATTGCATTTTTGACTTACCCAAGTTCCATCTACATTCACTTTCCTTTCAGAAAAGTTGCTGTTTAAGAAAATCGAAGCATTTTTACTACCAAAAATCGTGTCCTCAGGCACAAAAAAAAAAAAAAAACACACATCATTGTAAAACCAATAGATTCCATCAGTCCGTTCAGAATCTAATATAAATGTATCGACGCTAGTAAAATAAATTGTTATATTGGTGCGTGTTGCCAAACGATTGCTGAAAGCCTAAAAATTCAAAAGTTTGTTATCTCCAATGAATTTAAAGATCACGTAACAGTTAGAAATCGGATAACTTTTGAAATTTCTGAACGGCCCTTATGATCGCCCAAATACGTCGATGAGTATATTATATTTATAATGATTCTGTCCAAAATTAGATGAGTTTTTTTACTACGTTCCTGATACATACATTGTCTATCAATACCCTTCCATCGAAAATTTGGACTTGATACCTAGACTTGACCAAAATATTAATAGGACTACAAATTATTTATACAAACAATATTTCAATATTTATTTGTATATAAGCGGGGACCGATCCGGCTTAACATAATAAAATACTTAATAAAAAATGTTCACCTGGGTATGCGGAGTTAGAGATCGGGAGCCAATTCGGTACCAAACGAATAGTATACTTTATATACTATGCATATAGGTATACCTGTCAGACGCCGCTGCAGCGAGAACATATTGAAGCTTCGAGATTTCAAATGTAAAGCCGCACAACACTGTAAAGTCATTATATGTATTGTGCAATAATTTTATTAATCAAAGGTTTAATAAAAGATATGAATATTCAGAGAATAATGAAAACGATGTAACAGACTATATCATGTTACTCTTGATGAATCATGGTTTCGCGTTGCCGATCATTTAAATTCAGACAGTAATTAATCTTTTGCAAATTTCGTTAAAATTGACGAGAACGAGTAGGATGCGTGTATGCTCACGATACTTGGACAGATATTGATGAACTTTACCACTGACCTGTGTGAGTGTGTGTGTGTGTGTGTGTGTGTGTGTGTGTATTTTATTTTATGATTTAGTTACAAACGATAAACATTTTTATAGTTTTTATAGTAAATACTTTTATCATGTTCAACCAATATCACATTATACAATAAAAAATAATAATAAAAAATATTTGTGCAAATTACAGTCGTATAATGTTCTTAAATTATAACGTTTTGCGTAGGGTTTTGTACATAAAATTTAATTCATATTTGTTATTATCCACCTACATTATAAACGTACGGACGCGTAATTATACCATCGGAATTACTTTCTAGATTTGTTTGGACTTCTTCTTATTCGCGGGAGTTCTCTTGGAATTCGATCTGTCGTGAATGCTGTACTATACCGCGGTGAACGAATAAATTGTTCAAAATACACGAATGGCGCAACAGGAATGAAATAATTTAAATAAATTATATGTGCAGGGACGGCAAAAAGTTTCCGAACACCAGCCGTCGCTAGTAATCTGCACTCGTCGCCGCCGCACCATTCGGAAAACGCATACGGTCAATAATACGTATATACGGAAAACGCTTATGGTCTACGGTTATTATAACGATAATGTTATTATAAATCATTATCGGTATACGTCAATGTGTAGCACGTCTTCACGCTAGACTATAAAATATTATGTACACTGAGACGGTTTGGCGCCCAACGACCGCTACTTTCATCCGCTAAATGATAAATCAAGTGACATATTCATAAAAACCTGCAGGTTGCAGTTGTATGCACTAAATTCTTAGCACAATTACCTTCTATGGTTTTCGATGTGAAAAAATTTAAACACAACAATAGTTTCTTATTTAAATACCAAAATATAAGACTTCATGAATTTATAAACCATCGTTATTATATAGATAGGTAGCGATTTTCAAAATGTTTTTTAGTTTATTTATTTATTTTATTTTTTGTTTCTACCAGAAACATGCGATAAATTGGCGAAAACCATAACCATAAATACGTTGGAAACGTGTACAAAATAAATTTTCCATTCCAAACAAGTTTATGCGACTGATCCGGTACAATATTATAATGTATACACGCATATACGCAACATAATATTCTGAAGTCTAGTCGTACATGTGGTCACATTATTATATAAGATGTCTTTTTAGTGCGCGTGTTGCAAATTTTTATTGGTTTTCCTACGGCCCCTTCCCCCCCCCCCCGAAAAGCTATCGACGTAAATATACACGGCACCACGGTAGCTGTGCGGCGACGCTTGTCCATAAAGCACTAAAACGCATTACGCGAACAAATAGCTTCGGATCAAAGATACGAAACTATCGAGTCCGGTGCTGCTTACACGCACGCGGTGCGGTCTTGTTTGTATAGATGTCTCGCATTTGTTTTAACAGACTCGTGAAGGGAAACGGCGAGCGACTACAATAGGTGTGCACATGTGATTCGTTATTATTCGGGCTATTGTAAAATCATTACGACATATAGTGTAAAATGTGCGTTTAATTTTATAGTGAGTAACGATGGTAAAATTTGAATTCAAATAATAATTATTATACGACTTAAACGAAAAGAACATTATTGCAGTTCGTGTGCATTACATATTATATGAATACAGTTGATTTCATCAGCCCGATGAAATGAAAGTTTCTGGAAGATGATCAAAAATCGTAAATTATAAATTTAAGAAAATTGAAGTGTGACATTTTTAGGACTCGTATTCAGGTATATTTGGTCTACGACATAAACTATTGTAATTACGTATTAGCTGTCTGGATTAAAGGGCACCGGATTAAAGAACTCCGGATTAATGTGGTTTTACTACTACATTTTAAACTAAGTTATAATAACTATAATAATAATATACAGTGACGTATTTTTTTTCGGGGGGGGGGTTAGTTATCAACCCCTCCTAGGATTAAAAAAAAAAATATTATTTTATTTACCAACGAATTACAATATTTTATATAGTAATATAATATTTATATAAAGTTTCAGCATAAAAATATTAAGAAACTGGATTCAACATTTCAACTCATGGATTACTTAGACTACTTGGATATAGAAAAAAGTACCTATTTATTGATGAGCTGGTGCAAAATAAGACTTCTACCATTTTTGTTTTAATTAAAAATGTTAAAAATATGATTTTTCAGTTCTAAACTGCTCATAGGTATCAATTACAAAATTATAAAAATTTGAACTCCACCTTCAGAAAAAATTTGAAAACACGCTATTGCTTATATGTACATGGTAATTAACACACTAGATGGTGAATAATGTTTTCAAAACATAATAGTTAATCGAATTAATATCAAATGTATTTTCAGTAATATTATTAATGTGTTTGCACAAATATTATGGAATATTCTAAGACTATAGAAACGCATAGTAATTCGAAAACATACTAACATATTATTAACTATAACGTCTATAATATTACAGTGACATACCTAGTATTAATAAAACGATACTATAATGGATTCGATGAAGTAAAGTTGTAGACTTTCCGAGTATACTGAACTCGATTGGTGTTAAATTACTCGCATTCCGAGTAATTTTTCGGCATCGAAATCCCTATCTCGATTCGGCCCTGCTGTTATTGTCTAGCTGTACGGCAACATAAACAGGATATATTATAGTCCGTGACGTTCGACCGCTTGAGTGTATATTTTAAGTGTATATTAGCTGATGTGCTTGTATTTACAGATCATCTGTGGTCGTAGAATACGTATTTCCTTGGTCGCCATGTGTTTTTTCTTTTTCGTCCATTCGCTTTTATTATTCAAATCGCTACTACAGCTCAACAACATCAATTACCGCATCGCGATGTGTTATCGTGAATCTATATGGGTACGGCGATGCGCCTAGAACACGATTATGTGTACTAATGTACTATACACAAGATTGGCAAGTGTAGTATTGCATGACTATACTATGGTGTGTTTAAGTGAAGCTAACAATTGGAGGTCGTTTTGGAAGTGCGTGGGTGTTATCTCACGGTTTTTATTACAATCCTTTTGAATAAACTAATGCATCTGTTGTAGTACCTCCTATACCATAATTTCCTTGTGGTATTTACTGTATATTCTATTAATTCATAATGCCGTTTGTAGTAATTATAGCATTTTATGTACACATAATATCTTGTATATGATTTGGCATATAACTGATTTGTTTATTATTGTTATAATTTATTTATTTGTTCATCTTTTTGTTTTGTTAAAACATCTAAAGATTTGAATTATTTAAAAATTCTTTTGTAACAAAAATCAAATACACTCATGACTTCATGAGGTATAAATAAATACCCTCATTCTCGGGTAAATATACATCATGATTTAGTAAGTATATATCTATTCATCTATTCTTAGTGAGTTTGTGTACATTTCAATTATTATTTCAAATACTTTTTGATAAATCTAAGCCTTTATGTGATTCCCTCTCTCTCATCAATCGGATGATAGGTGCAATGTACAAATGAATTATTTCCCCAAGGTAATCTTGCGGCGGAACAATCTGGATGTACTCAACACATTGGCGATCTCGTTAAACAAATTATTATAACTCTATATGCATAGAATCGTCATTTAATAAATAAAAATAATAACTTTTAACAAAGACGTATAGGTATTTTACGCATTTTGATTATATATATATGTATGTCCATATAGCTATTTCGTTCCATTATTTGATGTGAATGAAACCAATTTTATTTACCGATATTTAAGTAATATACGGATGTATCATAGCTGTATAAACGCATGCACAATAAAATATAATTACATTTAATTGTATTTATTAATTCCTGGAATATTATATATGTACCGTGTTTTTATTTATTGTTGTACTATAATATTATTCATCTGCGATCAACTATATCAATCTAGAATTAATTAGGTATAAATATTATCAATATAATGTGATACATTTTCTTTTAATTTTTTGAAAAAGGTCTAGAGTTTGGGTTGTATAATACTGTAGTAAGACACGGTTTACGATTAAAGATTTCAACAATTTGTTTACAATATGCCGTTTTATACTGGCGGGTGGAATTATAATATCATCTAGCGTGCGCGCACTTGGCGTTACAATTAATCGAAAACTGACGTATCGGTAGGTAGGTTCACGGGGATGCTTATCGATTATTTTGTTCTACCGAACGCAATATTTTCGCTTGAAAATACCGCGCACAACGTGCAGAAAATATATTGTACACGATATACTGCGTTATCGGAACGGGAAAACGTCGTGGTGTACATTTAATATTTATTACTTGCTATTGAGTTATAACACACTCATCCCACGTCACGTGTATTTACGTACATATTAGCGTATACATATAACATTTTAATAACGATCCTGAGAGTTAGCGATATTGTTGTACCCGATATTCGGAAAATTACGATACGCCACGATGTGTGTGTGTGTGTAAGACGATATCATCATTATATAAGTACAAAAATTGATCCGGGGAAAAACAGTGAAAAATAGGTACACTCATCGGTTCGTTTCCCGGAACGGAGCAGTGTGCGACTTTGGCGGATCGTCTGTCATAATAATATTATCTTCGGCGTACGTCTCGTGGCTCACACACGCCGCAAGACACCGATCGCATTGTTTACGAAAACGAATTTTACTTCGGGTACAAAAAATAAAAAATAAATAAATCCATAACAACGAAAAGACTTTTACCACCGGAACGAAAGTCGCTCATTTGACGAGTTCGCGCTGTACTATACTGTGTATTGTATTATACACAGTCATCTAACAATATTATTAATACGACCGTTGTGTATAACGAAGGGGTTAGGGATTGACCGGTGTGGTCCAGGGGGAAAAGATAATGCCAGTGTGCCTTCGCGCTAAGATTTATGTGGACGGTATCCGTCTGGAGCGCGCACAGGTAATGACCCTCAAGGATCCTATACGTATACACATATATAGGTATATTTATCTATATAGTTGATTGTTGAAACAGTGCAGTACGCAGGGTTTTCGGTCGGTTAGGGTTTTCATTATACATGGATTGATACTAAAATCAGCCGAAAAAAATGATCAATATTTCTGAAACAAAAGACATCTCGGAACAAGATTCAGAACCCTGCCCCTGCGTATATGCCACTGGATG
Organism: Chaitophorus viminalis; assembly: GCA_025469195.1. Classification (NCBI taxonomy): domain Eukaryota; kingdom Metazoa; phylum Arthropoda; class Insecta; order Hemiptera; family Aphididae; genus Chaitophorus; species Chaitophorus viminalis. Next base: position 16,756 of record JAIPRK010000431.1, read on the forward strand.
CCTATTTCCGTGATGGTTGCCGTACGATGAGGTTCAATCGATTTGTCATTATTCATTTTTTCGGTGACAAAGAATAACATATAGTAGTGCGAAAAATGATTAGAAATGATACATCGTTCTTATTGGTTGCATCATGACTATAATATACGGGTAATATAATGTGGTTACTGCTGCAGTGGTGCCACGTGTTTAAATAATAGAAACTCTTGTAGTTAGTCAATGTCACTATAACGCTCATCCTGTAGTTTCGTTATCAATTCGATTTCACTGAAAGTTTTTTTAAGAGTTTAAGGATTCGTTCAGACTATAGCAAAATATGAAGAAAATACAATGACGTATAGATACTTTGTTATCTTCCCTCATGTGCTCAATACGCCATCTTAAAAATAGATTAAATGAATTTTCAATAAACTACAAAGCGATATTCTATATAACTATGTTCAGGCGTTGTATGTTCTCGGCGTGCCTGTTGAGCCGCGCATTAAATGGGAAAACACGATCGATGCGTAAAAGTATATACATCATTTACAAATGCGTATAAGTGACGTTTTGACCGCATAACAAAAACTCGTCGGGAATAATAACTAATTGGTAAACGGTTTCCAAATATTTCTCATCGTCCATACTTCGTGGACCGGAAATATATTCGAACAGCTCGAAACTTGCCACTTTAAAAATAAATAAATATTTTGTCTATCTGAAAAGCAGTAGTTGTTCGTTATGTTCCAAACATTCAAGTGAAATCGTTGAACCTAATACTGTAAAAACTTATATCGTCAGATTATAAATACAACTACAAGTGAATGTTTTCTCATACCAAACTATTATTTTCTCTTGTTTTGGCTTACGATTAGTGTTGCGAAGCATTCAGTTTTGAGTTTTAATCATTTTATATACTGTGGCCGGTTGAAATGAATAGTTTTATATCTTTTAAAGGTTGAGACGGCTCATGACCAAAATCATTATCCTTTTGAACCTTGGTTTTACCTAAGAAATTACCATATAAATCGACTTTGAACACATTTCGGTACTCAATGTGTAACATATTATATATATTATAGTTGCTCGAGACCGTAAAATTATCGATTTATTTCCGAAAAACAAAACAAAACAACTGCTGAGTGAGCGCAATGTTATAGCAAGAGTACCAATATTCTTGCTCGGTGTTTAGTTATTATTACGATTGCAGTAGTATTACTTAATTCAGAACACTGTATTTGTAATTGTGTACTTATATATTAAACGAACTACAAAAGAAAAATTATATCGTATTCCGGTCCGTTTTATCTTACGAATATTAAAAGTACATAATAATAACACGCATACATATAGACACCTACGTTTAACTATATGATTACATGTTTGCGTGAATAATAAACCGTTATATTATGTTATAACGAGTTATGCAACTCGCTGAATAAATAAATCGGTTAAGTTCCGTTTGTTCGTAAGTTTTAAATGTCACAGCGTGGATTTATTGCCCGTGGTTTCCTCGGCAGACATACCACTTTATTTTTGTTGACGATAGCCGAGTTGACGGTTACGTTTATGATAGGCAATGAAGTCGATGGACGACCCTATATTTATATTAACGTACGCTCGGTTATCGCGGTATGCTCAAGGTACATTATAATAATACCGTGTTGTTCGCAGTCTACGTGATAAAACGGACGTAGTTGCGCATTCGATTTATGTTCGATTAAAGCGTGTTTGTTTTATCTACTTCTGAAAATGGGTTTATAAACTATCCTTTTGTCGCGGGATACAACTCTGTCCGAGGGAAGAGCATAAACAATGTTGTTTTAATCAACATACATTTCGTAGGTAGCACATACTTTCTACGTATTTCGCACTGGAGTACACTTATCAGCCTACCATAATATTGCAGTTTAGAACTTTGAACAACTATAAAATACCAATGGTGACTTTTTCGCTTGATAAAACTATAATAGCAGTTCTCGTGGCCTGCGTTTTGGATACGGATATTCGATTAGATATAAGGCATTTGTGATTATTGTATTGCGCTGCAGTATGATGATATTGTTATATGATATTGTTGTAAGTCTTTTTTTCTTCTTCTATGGGTTTAATTTATCTCAGATTACGTTCGATAGAAAAAAAAGGCAAATCGTAATATTATTGTGAATTGTATATTGTGCTAATCAACAAACAACTGAAGTGTTTTTATTTTTATTTTAATTTTTTTTTTTTTTGAACACTTAGGCCGTTGCGGTGGACTAGATATTATATACACTGCTGTATAGTGTAGTATTTTGTGGCTATATAATACGGTTAGCGACCGAGACAAGAATGGCATCATTTAGACTTGATATAAATAATTTTCGACCACAACGGGTGCATGGCTGGGGCACTGAGTTAATACCCGGGAGAAATATAAATTCTATAAGAACGTCGTGGAGTGCAGTAAATGCGTTTCGCGTTTACTTACAGTAGTCTGCGTTATATCTGCGCACGCATTCATTACGGCCGTTAACACTATACTGTATTTAAGTAAACACATATATATTCTCACGGTGTAATACGGAAATCCTGCTGGGCGACACAACTACGGTGCAGACTCGCAGGAAACGACTATGATTTCCCGCTGAAATGATTTAGAAACATTACAAACTGTCGCACACCGTCGAGCCGCGTTTTTCGCAAACCACCACCTGCCGTCAACGTCTGCCACGTACTTTCCCTGTACTCAGCGGGTCGTTGTATATTGTTTTCCTTCGAATTTAATTTGTTTTATAATCGTTTCACGCGCATGACCGTTGCCATCAACTGCACATCGCACATGTATTATTATTATATTACCGCTGCATAGATTTTTTTTATCTATTTATTTTCGTGGCCCGATTTAGATATGAGATCGCTAAACATATAGTTAGTTTAGGCATTTATAAAATATAAGAATACATAAAGCAGTCGGTAGGTGTAGTGAGAAGAGAAGAGAAGTCATATAGATTTTGAATAAGGAAATGGTTTAAGTTTATGATTACATTTTAAGTAAATATAAGAACAATATAGAATGGATAGTTGTTATACAAAGGGAAGAGGAACATTGAAATCAATAGGTAGTGTTACATATACATAGAGAGGGGATCTATTTTACCCGAGAGTGGCTCAATAAGAAAATCTAAGTTGGGACGCACTTTTTCAATCAGCTAGTGAGGATAGTTGCCAAGTGGAAAGAACAGATGAATAATAGTCCTATAATTGTGTGGCAGGTGACGAATTTATATAATTATTTAGACTCAGGCAACAAAAACAATTTTAGTTATTATTATATTTATGTTCGCTCCGGCAATCGTTCATACTGAGTCACCAAATGGTCGATCTTGAGTACTAAAACCATATTATTTAGATTTCCAATCGGAAGAAATGGTTTTTTTTTTTTTAATTACCGAATAGTGCGGTTGCGTATGCCGCTATATAGTTGACCCTTCTTGATTCCGACACATTTTCAACAAATTTACCGAACCACTAAAATCCGGCGAGTTTTTCAAACGGATCCTTTCACATCTGTCATCAGAACTAGTTAAATATAGCGATTCCTGCACCGGTGTGCCGTATAACAACTGCTATAATGACGGATAAAGAAAAATGGTTGATTATTAAAACTAGATGTAGAAAAACCATTTTCCATCGTCGCACGCCGAAATCGGTCGTTCGTATATATATATATACACCACGACTTATGATATATGACATTTTTTATCAGTTTTTTAACCGTTTGTCATAACCATGTTGTCTCGTTCAAATAATACTATCAACCCCGCTGCGAGTGTCGGTTATATGGTGGAAAAAAATGATTTCCCTGTGCGTATAATATACCTATAATATATGTTTAGTATATACGTGTACGAACGTATACGTACAGTTTCGTTCAGCCGAACATCATTGATAATGTTCGATTTCGCCGAAAAATTTAAATCTGAAATAACACACCGCACTAACATTGAAATGGAATAATATTATAATAGTTATATAACTACCTATGCACAGTAAAAAATTTACGATTTGCGATTTATTTTCGGACATATTTCTATTACATTCTGTCTATATAAATAATTAAGTATTACACCGACCAATTGCAACAACCACTACAATGTTTTCGATTGTTCCGATATAAAAGCGAACATATTAATTTATGCTATAGGTAGGTAAATCTAAAACGGGTATTATAAGCCTTCAAGGGCCGACAATTTTCGTCCTAGCCCTGTCCCATCAAAATATTTTAGCAAATTAAGCCCGGCCTGTGAAATAACCTTGTGGTTATTTTATTATTGTATGGGTATTTCAACGAAAATCATTACTGATTATGATATATGACGTCGATTTACACCAAATTACCAATAGCCGAGTTATTGCTAAAGTGTTTAATGTATTTAATAACTTTCTTATTTCTCATCGAACGCCCGGCTCGAAAAAATTGTTAGAAAAAAGGCCCGCTCGCGAAAAAGTGATTGACTTGAAAAAGCCCGGGCTCAGCACTTTTTTATTTTTCCAAGATCTAAAATCAGTTGAGATTGGGTAAATTAAGGACTGGACTGGGCTATTACAGGTCTTTAATACCTAAATGAATGTACAATACGTGTAGTGTATGTATATCATCTCTCACCACGGGTATAGAAGTTGCATTTAACCATCGTTGTTGCCAAATATATTTATTATTATTATTATTATTATTTTTAGTGTCACTGGGCGTAAACGGTTTTTACTTTTTTATCATTGTTTGATTTTATTAAGCGCGATTGAAATCATCCTATACAGGCATAGATACGATGTTTTCAATTTTGGCGTAAAAACAATGATCGATTCCTAACTGGTCTCCACGATATCGCAACCGGCCACGGCGGGTGATAAGATTCTGGAAGCTTTCGCCTCCGCCGCATTTCCTGCATGTCAAACGATACCGCGACGACGACATGCATAGCACGACGGTGTTGCGCCGTACATGTCATGCCCATCTTTTTGTTGCTGTTTTGCTCTCGGTTATATCCACGGTTGTGGTAATATACGGTATAGGCAACCATGGTTCTATATTGCACGCCACTTCTTTGCCGTGTCAAAATAGAGGCCATCGGAACAAAGGCGCACAGCTTTAGTTGCCATTTTGCCGTTATGTCCGGTGCACCGTCTGGTCTATTGAACGTTCGAGATTTTTAATTTATTGCCGTTTATTACTTGTGTGTTCAACATGGATTCACGCGTGGCGCGAACGGTTTGTTTTTATTTTTTTATTTTGCCAACCGTTTTGGCATATTACGATGTCGTATACCGTGTACGTGTCATAAAAATGAATACGATATTGTCGTGTTCGTCCCGCGAGTGTGTTATCGTGCTCAAAGAAACCATTACGGCCGTGGTTTTCGTTTGACGGGGTCTGCCTGTACGTGTGACCGTAGCTGCTTGGTGTGTATTCACTTTGAAGATCATGCCATCGTCACGGTAATATCAATAATTAATTATTATCATAAATATTATTATTATTATCATCATCATAGTATATTTCTATGTCATACGATATAATGGTTTATAGCTACGTTGTTAATTATTAATGGATGCCCATTCTTGATTTGTGTATGTAAAATATTTAGATCACCTACTTATATTCTTCCATACCACTGCGAGTCGTTACAGTTACTACCTATTCATGTGCACTGTAAAAGTGAGGTGTACCCGGTGTATCTATAACAATTATAGTCTGGTTTTTAGCAGTATTTTATGCGTTCTCGTAATAATTTACTATATTGTACATAATTATATACCTACTTGATTGTTTGATTTTTTTTTTTTGTTATGTCCATATTATTATGCTATCACATACATTATTAAAATTAAATTAAATTTATGTATCCTACATACCGTGTACGTATATTGAACACATATTTTGAGCATAAGTTTTGTTGCAAATGCATTCAACTATATTAGGGTACTACGCTCAACAGTTATCGAGTAAAGTATTACATTTCAATATCGTTTTAAACCATATATTATATGTTTGAGCTGCAATATATTTAAATCTTATATAGGCACTCTACATCAAACACGCATGTATATTGTATACAATATAAAATATTTTTATAAATATTATATAATACGCAAGTGCCGTCGTTTTCCGTATGGACGTATTGTATCGAATCACTGAGTTTGGATATTGGATATTGCACATTAGAACTCGATGTTTGTTAGGACGAAGGTGAATATAGTCCTCCGCTGGAGAATCTTAACATTCAAAACTTTTATACGAAAACGCAAAGACAGTGCGCCGCTATATACGTTTCTAATGTATACACATATATTATATTATCTATAAAATGGTATATATACCATATAATATATACATAATAATACAATAAAATATATATAATATATTTTTTTTTCTCGATCTACCATCGCGTCAATAAAACTAAAAATAATTGTAGACTGCTAGGTACTGCAGATTACGTTTTAACGTTCATCGAAGCACCAACATCGCTTTCGGTTTACCACCACTTTAATGTTTCGCCGACCATCAGTAAAATAATAATTATGGTGTTTGTCTAACAATAATAATCGTAAAGATAAGTATTTAATCACTATGGCACCGCTACCGAATTTTCTTAGTATAAAGTCGTTTTCTCTTGACGGTATCCATTGCTGATGAGCTGGTGGGGAGATAGAAATACCTAAATAATATGGCGTGTGCAAGAGAGGTGAATTTCTTCTTGCAATTTCCAAGGATACGTAGTGAAACGTTTTCGAGTGACTTTTTACTTCATATCTATGTAAGCCATTATATTGGTATTACTACGACTCGTATATGCAGATAAGCGTTCGGTCGCAGGTTATAGTACGAATAGTACGTAGCTAAGGAATTATTTATAATTAAATGTATATATATATTTATCAAAGCCCGTTTCTCATGAGTCCCCGCGGTGTACGATCAAATAAAACTTAAGCAACGTCTAGGAAGTTTCGCCGGCTATATTGAATTTTACTATCATTCCGCGCGATCCGGTCTGGATATTGTTTCGTAAGACTACGTGAAAAGCGGCTATGACTAAGTTCCTCTATACACATTTTCTCAGAATAAATTATCGTAATTTTATTTCCGTGGTGTAGCATAATAGTAATATTACAATACATCATGTACGTGTTCATCTGCATCAATTTATTAATAGAATCACCTCGTTTTATACATGACATTGTTTGTATGATATTCACTCCTTCATAATACTATTATAATGTCACGTTTTGTTGCATGGCCTAGGAATGCATGTAGTGGTATCTTTTTGGTCGCGATTTATTAATATTTTTCTTTTCTCGAACAAAATTGTCAAGAAATAATAAAACGAGTACATACATGACTCGTATCGCTTCAAATAGCACGCCGTCAAAGGTGACTTTCAAGATATATCGGAAAGCTTTTATATGTAGACATCACACTATAATATTATAAGCATCAGAAAATTTTTTATTATTTCGCTTTGTTTACGGATTTGTATTAATATAATATTATATCATTCAATTATTAAAAGCTTAAACGATTACGGTATCGTCAATATATTATAGTCGTTAATTTTGAATTTTTTATTCGTTCATCGCACTTGTTAACAACAATAATTTTTACACCAGCACCTTACCATGTATATCGCAAACCGTGGGTCAGTTGCGCTCGCGAACAAAGACCATTGCAGGCGATAGCGTTCACCGATACGTTTAAGGAGGAAAAAAATAAACATAATTAAAGGAAAGGGCTCACGATTTCGAACACAATCGAATTAATGAAAAAAAAATAAAAAAAAATAAAAACGTGGGAGGTCTACATAATATAGTGGCGGTGGTGTCACAGGATGGGTGATTATATACCTATAATATGTGTACATGTATGCAATGCTTATATATACGTACACGCACGCACAGATCGTATTAAGATATTTCACGGGTTTATTTGTTGCGGGATGGGAAAAACGAATAAATAAATAAATCCATATTGTGGTCTTATTTTTGTGCTCCGCCGTAACGAGACGCGACGACAATATCGGTCGGTGGGAGAATATAGATATTGAGAGACAGATAGACCGTATTATCGTCGAATCTTTACGGTATATAGTATAACGTTTCGACGTGGCAGAAGGCATACCTATACAAGATATGCTCACGCCGTACACGATGTACGCATAATATATATTATTGCAAAACGTACAAGTACAGGTAGTACGCAACGTCCTGCGCAGGATGTCGCAGATCACGACCCCGGGGCGGTTCGTATGCCTATATAATATAATAACACCTAATAATTACTAATTTATCACCGTCGGACGTCCATCTATCGTGCCACCCGTCGTTTATTCTTTATTTTTAACAGTTACCTACACAACTCGGAATGATCTACCGGTAAAATCTTACTACTCATAGTATAATATGTTTTAATATAATACCGTCGTCGATCTGTAAATACGCTACGGTGGTATTGTTCTGCAGTAGTTTGCAAAATAATTTATTGTATTATCCTCCAATTAATAACTCGGATTGGATCGGAACTTGTGAGTGATTAACTAACTTTAGAACTCGTGTTCAATTACTTTTAATTTAATAATTCAAATATGAGTTAAAATAGTAAATTTTTAAACGTTTAGTTTCGCCCTCTAGTATTTCTGGATATGTTCATATACTTATCATACTTATCAATTTGAACCCTGCATACTCTGTATTACCTATTTTGAACAAATCACGATAAAACACATTTTTATTTTGTGTTTAATTATTTTAAATGGAAATATAGAACACATAACAAGTAATATCTTCAAGCTTTATGCAGTAGACTGAAAGTACATAAACGACTTACTCTTTCGGTAACTTATAGTTAATAGTTCTTAATCAGGTTTAAAACATTGGCTTGTTAAGTTTTTAGTTCACCATTTTTTTGCCATGGTTTGAGAATTATTTATAACAATTACAGTATTAGCTTATTTAAAATATTGGTATACATGTGTTATGTATTAATACATTATTCTCATAAATTGTTCAATTTTTTTTACTGATCGAAAACACTATATTAAAATACTTACTGTTTTCACTAAAACACACAAATAGTCGGTTGCAATATGATTCAGATATAATATTTCCTGTTCGTTTATTATATTTACGTAAAAATATTTGAATTCTTTACGTCTAATGTCAGTATACGTTAGCCAGATTGACTGTACAAATGTACAATGTAACTAAACTATTTATAAACAATGCATTATCTTTTATCATGCTCGTTTGCTAAAACTGCCAAAATTATTCGTATTTAGAATCTAACTAATTCACGAACCCTCTTATTTTTTATTTTCTTTTTTTTTTAAACATAAGACATTCCTATCTATATCTAGAGATGTTTGACAATTTATAAATTATTTTTAACAGATTAACGTGATAATTAAAAATATTTTTATAAGGACTAAGATAATTTACAAAAGTAATAACGTCATTACAATAATATCTTAATAATCACATATTGTATTAATACACTGCAATTCATTGTCATATAAATTATAGGAAGACGATAAATCGTGAAAATCATATCTGTAAGTCAACTATTAATATAGATTAATAATTATTACTTATCACATCGGATTCTAAGCAGCAATCTATAATGAAGTATATTATAATGTAGTGGACATTTTGTTTTTTTAGATTATATATAAACTAAATATATATTAACAAGTTTTATGCGCTTTGAAGCTTTGGTCACTTAAATGAACAGGATTATTTCATTATAATACTATATTCCATATACACACATATATATACACATAATCCACTGTACCAGAGACTCTTGTTCTAAAAGTACAACTACGGGATTTCAATTTTTATCATGAAAACTTTGGGTTACACGTTTTACAGGATTAGTACATATTATTAAACATTTCATGTCGTATTATTATATTATCTTCCAACTGTTTTTATATAATTTTTTCTGTGTGACTAATTTATAAGCACTATTGCTATTATTTGAACTTACGTAATTAAATTTACCTAATAGATTTGTAAATATAGCCTCGATAAATCAGGATATTTTTTACATCAAAAAATGTTTAAAAATGTCTATACACAATGGTGTATAGACATTTTCAATGGACTTGACCGACCCTGAACCGAAATTGAAAGTACAACAAATTAGATCATCAACGACATTACAAATTACAGTGTATACATAGAAAAGTTTTAAAATTAGATGAGGGGATCTAGCCTCCGGCAAAATTCTTTTGAATAAAAATACCGTTTGAATAACCTTATTTGTGTTTGAAATCATACAATGCAGGAGAAGAATATTATTCATGCAATTTAGGTCCGAAGAGATTTTCTCAAAGCTGGAGTTTGACATCTAATACGCATTTACTCGTACTAACGCAGGGGGAAAAATCTTATTTTTATGACAAATGTGCAAAACCGTTTTATATTAATGGAATAATTGCTGATTTGTGTATGCGTGGTCATGCAGAAATATTGTGATGATAACTTATCATTGATGAATAAACGATTTTTGTATATCATATATGGGTGTAAAAATATATTTATTTTGAATCATCTAACGAATTAAATAATTTATAAATGGAAAAATATTTCTGAGTAGAAGTAAAATTTGGTATCCAAAAAGTAATTTTACATTATTTTTTAATTCAATTGATTTCACAGATAGAAACGGTAACTTTTGTTTTTCTTAAAACTATTTACTAAAGTAAACAAATTTTTGTTCACTTTATTTTATACACCAAAATGAAAAATATTTGCATATTTCAATTTTTTAACGGTTGACGTAATGATGAAACTTAATAATGATATTGAACATATTACTGGACATAAGATATCATATTTTTAATTTGATTAAGTTAATTTATAAATATAAACATTTTAGCAGGTGAATTCAATTTTAATTAAAATAAAGTACTTATACATTTTTTTTACGCTCAGTTATGCTTATAACTTATTGTAGTAATACAATTATTTTCTTTAATGATGTATTTTTAATGTTGGATGGTGAAAAAAAACAAATGGCGAAATTATATTAATATTATATAAATATTAACATATTAACTATTAATATAAATTAACATCAAAATTAGCTTTACTTGAATTTTTTATTCCATTTTATATAACTTAAAATTCCTATTTTAGTTTAGTTCAACGAGTTGGGTTAGCATTATTTTAATGTGTATTAAAAAATTTCTCATTCGTAATCACTACCATGATGATATTTTACGTAAACAATATTCTTATCGGGATTATTTATCATTGATATTTGTCGATTCTGCAAGGTGTCATAATATAAAATAATACATATAAACCATCATAATATGTAAGTGCCACAGGTGGACGGTCAGAAAAATTTAAAACCAAGAAACGTAAACGAAGATAAAAGAAGATCATAAATCATATATTATACAGTCGACAAGTGCTTAGAAATAATAATGAAAAAAATCATACTACATTTTTTTTTTAACCTTTTCAAATAAATTGAAGTCGTTCTCTTCAAAGTTTTCGCTTTGTACACACACACACACACACACACACACACACACACACACACATATATATATATATATATATTATTTTTGTTTAACTGCTTCTCGAGATGGATATTAATAAATATTTGTGAGTCTTTAGAAAATAAACTCCAAAAAATAAAATCCATATGCAAATAAAGTTTGCAGGGAAGACGACAAACTTAAAAGAACGTCACAGACGTATAATAATTTATATAGACATCGCCTTATTTGGAAACAGTTGAATAAAAAAGCTTCAAAATATAAATGACAAAAAAAATTAAATTAATAAATTATTACCTTTTGCGCGTCCTTTTGTGGTACAACTCTATAGTGATTGGTTTGATTCAAAAAAGTACCACGACGAACGACTTAGCGTGGAAGTAGTTCTCGTACGAGGCTAAAGTTTATAAATTATAGTAGAACATTTTAGCAGACAATTAGGTACGTGCGTACTATAATACCGTGGCAATATTTTTAAGCAGGAAAAGAAAACCAGAAAACGAAATTCCATTGTTAATTATATTGGTTAATTATGCGCGTAGTAGTAGAGGATCGTTTGGGTATACCGACACTTGGGTGCAGAAAATTGGGCACGGGACAATAGAGCGCGGAAAATTGGGTGCGGGACTTTTAGGTGCAATGACAATTGGGTGCAAGACAATTAGGAGCGAATATCAATAGACGGACTTAGGTTTGAAAAATGGAGATATTTTATATGTTGTTCAATGCAATTAAAAATATTATTAGACCTTTTATTTTTTTTTTTTTTTACGTCCGGTTAATAGGCGTTCGGATAATCAGCGTTCTATTGTACTTATCAATATTATTGCCAAAATTCCCAATTACAATACATATAACACGGATAAGAATTTATAATCTAACAACACGATACGAGTTTTGATACTTATTTAGTTAGCTATTAAATATAGTGAAGAATCTAATTTCGCATTAAACATTAAAAAGTTAAATGCATTATCATTTGTTTCTCCGCATTTGGTAATTAATGTTTAATTAATAATGTCTAAATGTTTGGTGAAATCGGCCCTAAGTATAATTTTATGATTTTTTCTTATTTTTATTTTTTGTAAGACATAACTGTGCTTACAGTTTTTAATTAATTTAATAGCTTTAATATATCTAATCAAATACTTGTTCATTAAAAAAAAAATTATTGATTATAAATTAAATTATTAAAAATTGTGTAGATTTAATATTCTTAAGTAGATATTGCATAATAGTATTGTTTTAATCTGAATTTATAAAAAAATGTTTTTGTACCCAAATGTACGGCACCCAATTTTCGTTGCGCCCAATTGTCCACGCCCAATTGTCCAGCGCCCAAGTGTCGTATAACCGATCGTTTGGCATCGGTTCGAAGTTCTACAACAAAATGGATAGGCCACCTGAAATAAGCTCACCTGACTGGTAATCCTAAGCAAATTAGGAATTAAAAATTACAAACTTTTAATTTTACACTCGGGAATTTTTAAAATTACTTGCAAAATGTTGGTACAAATTTGAAGATTTGCCCAAAGTCAACAGGCAAACTTCAGGGGCCTGACTTTTAGTGACTGTGTCCATTCCTCACCCAGGTGCTACCGATGAAATTGGTTTCACTGATAGATATATCGATAGACGAATGCAATCGCATAATTATTTAACGACTATTCACTATTGAAATTCTGTAAAACCCTATGGGTACTTATGAGATTTCATTGAGATTTGATGATTTTCTCTCCGGGCTCCGTATATTCTCTTATTCTTATGAAAATTGATTATGCCGCGAAAAGTCGTATATCTATAGTTGGTCCCATGCATAATTATTATGTTCAGAATACTAATCTTCCGCAGTACGATAATCTCATATGCGTTTGATGTGTGAATATCATAATATATCAATCTCATATAAATAAATCGGCGTTTATCGGGGAGGTTTTTTTTTTAGTAGAAATCGTTTTCGCCATTTTATATTACTGCGGACTTGTTTGGTTTAATATTTGTAGAATCGTATATGTTTTGTACGTCCAAAAAAATTCTTGCCTTACCGTTTTATCTGAAAACCACTTTTTAAATGAAACGTTTCGAAAAAATAAAAATTTGAGACATTTTATAATAAAATTCTCAGCTCGGAGTTGCAGAAAACAATGAAGAGAAATTACACAAACAAAGTAAGAACGTATTTCAGTGCAATATTTTTATTTTTCGGAAAATATAAATAATAATACTCCTTATATGTAGGATGAGAATAAATTAATACATTAAAATGGATACTTCCTATAATACTTCTAACATTTAGCAGTAACAATAACGTATTAATAAAAATCAATCTATGCCTTACAGTTTCTGAAAATTCGTTTTTATTTATTTTTAATTATTCAACACCTATTATTTTTAATCAAAATAAACTTTTCCAAAGAAACCGATTTAAATAAATTCCTTATCATAATGTATATTATATTCAGAAAATAGAATCGTCTAAAAACTATATGGCGATTCTTTGTATGATATTTATAGGCGTTTAAGAAGTATGAATTATTAGTAAATATGAACGATCATTTTTAATTATTAATTATTAATTTTATATTTTTGTTTTTTTTTCTATTAAATGTACATTTTGGTACCTATATAATATTATATGATATTATTTAGTGTCATATACCGTTCTGGTGTAATCAATCATTAAATAAAGGCAAGTAAAATATTTATGTTCGTCGTATTAGGCCTTAAAATATTTTTGTCCTAACAGATTGTTAAGTTAATTAAATCACAAAATATATCATGTCTTAGAACATAAAATTCTAAAATTCTTCCCAGTAAAAGTGAGCGTAATATTTCCCATGTGATACGTTGTTGATGCTACAGTCCATACTGCCCCTAGATTTTTGACTGAAGTCACGCCTACAAGAGGGGAGCATCACGTTAATACACTTGATATGCCTATAACACAAAATCAACTGCAGTGCATGTGATATTAAATGTTATTCTAAGACGATGTGGGAGATGTGACACGGACGTGACCGTATATAATATATACAATAATATTATTTTAATAATACATTGACGCGCATCGCTGTAGAATGTTCAGTGAATTCGAAAACGAAAAATCGATATTATTTCAATATTTCATGAGTACGACAACGGCGGCGCATTACGTGTTCATCCATGTACATCGGTGGTGCTACTCGTATTATTTTTATTGTGCATAGTTTGCCACAGTCGTATGTAGTAATAACACTAATAACTAATAGGTAATAAAAATAATATTATTACAACATTAATATGGTATAATTGAATAACATCATATTATAACACGCGTATTATAGTTATCACCGTGAGGTTCGTCCTTCAAGTCTCGCCAGTTCCCGTAAAACCACTCGCCATTTTTTTTATTTTTATATTTTTTTTCTCATACACGTCTACTTGTACATACACGAACTCCTGACCTGACCCAATGCTGCCCATGACTGTGCATCTACCACGCGCACCTATAATAACTTTGTACGACGCACTATTCACCAGTCTCAATGGCATTTTTCCCGAATGACGCGAATGATATCTAGTGCGTTGATTTAATTCCGTCTCCCTTCCTTTCAAAATTGTGAATTTGATCTACACAAAAATAATGTATGTATATATTTCGATCCAATAATTAGAATTTAATTTATTTATTTTTTTCTAAATTATTTATGTACCTATGTGGAACGTAGGTATCTAAAATAGTTTTGCTACTGACAACTATATTATATTATAATTTGATCGAGCTAGAATACGAATCCTACTGCAGGCGATAAATATATATATATATATATATATTATTACAGCGAATACATATTATGCTGATAAATATTGTATTATTTTAAGACGAATTTTTGATCATGTAATTGACGTTTATGTTGTAATACACTTACGTATTAACGTAGGTAAACGTGATAATTCATAGGATTAGGAGGATATTACTCAACTTCTCGCATGGCTCTATATAATATTACATTGAAAATTCGTAGAAATTAAAAAATATTTTTAATCACGATTAAATAATTTCTTTATTATAGTCGAAATCAGTGTTTTTCAAACTCCGTTTCGTTAGGGATTGTTAGAACCATGTATAAAGTTTTGCGTATTTTATTATATATATATATTTTTTCTTTGCGTTGTTCTCGGCTTTTTTGACACTGCACTGTAACTCTTTTCGACAGACCAAAAGGCCCAAAGAGAACTGTCGACCCGTTTTCTTCTATACTATTATATATGCGTATTATATACGAAAACAAGAGTGGATATTATACGTGCCGGATCAGATATATATATTTCGCAGCATATATACATACAGAATAAAATGGGTGGAAAAAATTTACATGATATCTACATAATCGGATGTTTGTGTACGTGAAGCCGTGAAAACGATAGCCCTAATATTCGATTTAAGCAGTACACGGGAAATTTTACTTATTCATTTCATCGTTACCGTTGGACCCTAACATACCCACTTACCCTCCCTCCTTCTTTCTGAGAAAATCGTCAAAATATAGCAGGTACAAAAGGAAATATAGGTGTCAAGATATTATGGAAAAACTGCACTCGCACGATTGAACCGTAACCGAAAAGGACTGTTATTATTATTATTATTATTCACCATGTTATAAACATATATAATATAATACATATGTGCTTTTGATGGAGAAGATAAAGTAAAAACAAAAAGGTCTTTTTGAAACTCATCGAAACACCACGGACCTTCCTATTTATTCATGTACGTGTACTCCACGGAAACGTATTGGCCATACACGCTTATGAATCGTGTATACTGTATATCAATCGTCATCTATCAGGGAATAAACAAAAAAATTGAATAAGAATATTAAGAAAATCCTGTAGTATTTTTTGCTGAGTACACGTATATATATAATATAAGTATTTGTATATGTACAAACTTGAGTATTCTTCGTAGGACGTTTGGAAGACCATGAACATTAAATAAGTCCATTGCAATGCCTTCGTATACCATAGTCTTCCAAGTAGCCCCTTAATTTTATGTAAGCTGATTATGGCCCCTTAAGATCTAAGGTGTAGAAAATAATCATTAACATATTTTTTTTTCTTATTTATGTATTAATATTAATTTGTGGGTTGCATGAACCCTTAGTATAAACGGGCATAGTCCACAATAAGAATATATGATGCACTTTTCTATATAAAATTGTGTCAATTATTTATTTGAAACTTTATTGATAACATTTAAATATTAGATATGTACCTAAAGTTGTCAATTAAAAAATAAATTATAATTGAATACGGTCGTTGTATTCAATATGAATTTTTTTTTTATAATTTAATATTCGTGGTCGTGTAAAATGTATATTTATTATATCCCATGGATTAATTGAAATATAAATTGAATAATTTGCGTTCTAGTCTACAATAATAATAATCGAAAAGGAATTTCTAATGTCTATAATAGACTATCAGGCTCAGAAGTTTGTAAGTCGTTTTTTTGGCTTATGGTCTAAAATGATAATTTGAAATTCCATGCATGTATTAGATAATTTTATTACTATTCACGATAGTTGATAATATCTAGCTGATTTTATCTTGATGCTTTTGTTTACACGGTCTTAATATTTGTAAATCACAGTTTAGATTAATTCTTGATAAAAATATATTATTTTTGAGCTTATTATATTCAAAATTCAATGTAAAATAAAAAGCTGCTAACTGTTACAATTTTATGTAATATACCAGCTAAAATAAAAAAAAAAGGAATTCAGGATTATAGAGCTATTATTTTTTACTGACCCGTTAAGTCCACGTACTAAATATGTTATTTCTACTATCTTGGCTAATATATAACTATACCTATATACTATATATAACTATACCTGCAACAACATCGAGGATAAGCGAACATCGTTTTCATAGACTGTGATATATGTAATAGTTATTAAACAAGAAAGTATGATGACTATTTGAGTGTGCTTTTATTTGATCATCTGAAAATACTTTCTTTCGTATCAACCGTATGTATAAATACGATATTATTGCATTGGCGATTCTATTACATATTATATTTAATGCTTAACCTCATTGGATTTTTGGAAAATTATACTGGATATTTTAATTTTTTATTTTTCATCTAACTATAGCCAATTACAATCTATCGGATTTTCTATGTACCTTAAACGAATTATAAACGGATGGCACGACGAAATATTATTAATGTCATTCATGCATCGTTGAAAATGTTGTACATAATTTTATACCTGATTTCCTATTATTAGCGAGAATCGTTGTGAATGATTATAATTCAATAAACGATTGTTCGGACTTTTTGGGTACTTTTTACATCGTTCTACAGCGTTTAATTTTTTTCCGCCTTAATTAAATTTACAATACGTGCACCATCCGTGTTGAATTTTGTTCGATTCGAGTTTTTATCTTTTCGCCTTCAATAAATTGATTGCATAATATTATAATAAAGTATAAGGTATACATCTTTCGCACCTCGGAAAAAAATATTCGACGTGATGTATTCCGCTTGGGCATGGTCAAATAATGTCGTAAATCATAGCGAAATAATATTATATAATTACAATATGTGCTTATATAACTATAATTACCATAAAGTATTATTTTATACAGTTTATACGTAATACTTTGTTATCAGCAAACAAATTCTATGTTGATATTATCATTTAAATACGTTGTTGTTCAAAATGTCATATCATTTATGCGAGAATTGAAAACACCTACAATTTACCCTGTTTATCGTTAATTTTTAATTCGTATATTTGTAATGGATTATGCCGTGGTATAGGTATTTAGAAGTCATTGGTGAGGCCAGGAATTTAACATAGACCATGCCACTGTACTTAAAATAAAAAGACCCTCGTAGTCTGTAGTGCTTTGTTGATTCTCAAGTAGTGTTCTAAAATTTCCTTGTCCTACGATGTGTTTCACAGACATCATTTGTCGTTAAGGGTGCGTCAACAATTTAGCCCGTCCATTGTTCGCATAAGAACTATATGATATTTTTTCTCTTTTATCCCATAACCACCGTGCTGCGAGATTACCGCAAAGTACGAGTGTGGCACATTTTTTAATTTTTATTCAGATTAAAGGAATTAAAGTATATTTTAGTAACAATAAAATAAAATCCATTGCAAGGGAAATGTTCACAAATTACATTCGATTGTCGTACTCGCGGATATAATGATATTTATTAACACCATAAAAATGCATCATATATAGTGTATACGAATCAAGCATATACATAATATGGGTTGTACATATTTTATTGAACGGGCTGAGTACTGTGCACACGCAATCTTGTTCTGAATAAAAATTAGGAACCGGTTACTGTTTTTGAACTCATGAAAATCCCCAACAAGTTAACAACAGTGAGCCAAAAGATATGCCACTGTTTAGTCCCATCAAAAAATATGAGGCCCACTCCACTGTATTATAAATAAAAACTAGTATTAAATTGCTATGGGTATAATAATAATCCGAAAGCGCGCAGAAGTGGAGTTCACCGAATTCGATGAGTCGTTATAATTGTTCGAAGGTTTAACTTATTTTTTTTGAACGCTTAAAGTTACTTCTTTCGCATCAAAAATACAAGTATAATTTTTTATTAACATATAACTTGGATTTTTTTTAATTTAAATGACATTTAAAAATATTTCTAATGGATAAAATCGTATTTTAATTAATTTGTGGTAAGGTTTTTTTTTTTTTAGAATTGGTATGTTCGCTATAATATAATAGTATAATACTCTTATATGTATAAATACATTTTTCTGCAAAAATCAGACACATTAACATAGTACAATATACTGGATGCTCGCTTATAGCATATTTAGACAATCCATATTGCTTATACGCGTTTGTATTTTCCTTATCTCGACCTCACACGCGTACATTGTTCTTTACATTCGTATCGCGTGCATCGTTTTCGCGTCTTTTCGCACACTCGCACACGTGTTTACATGCAGTTTCCGTTAAGTTCATTCTTGTATAATAAAATTAATAATACAGCTGCATAACTCATATCAGAACAAGTCATATAGATGCAACTCGATCGTGCGTGCACCACACTATCCCTACAATAAAATCTCTTACGTGTTCATAGCGCACAACCCTTTCTGTCACGGAGTAGCTCCTTTACAAGCACGCATAAATGATGGTGGTCGTATATGTATAATGTATATAGTGTTGAAACCGTATTTTAAATATTCACCAATAGCCAAA
Organism: Chaitophorus viminalis; assembly: GCA_025469195.1. Taxonomy (NCBI): domain Eukaryota; kingdom Metazoa; phylum Arthropoda; class Insecta; order Hemiptera; family Aphididae; genus Chaitophorus; species Chaitophorus viminalis. The sequence goes on from JAIPRK010000431.1 coordinate 36,528, forward strand.
CTTCTGTTTAATAAAGACGACAGGATTTGAATAAGAAAATCGTCGTTCAGATATTAAAGATAGATATTATGATATGTAAGGTTTAACGCAGCACGTGCGGATATTGTCATATTTTTTTCCCTCCTAACATTTTAATAGGAGTATATTATATTACTTATGAATGACAACAGTTAAACATTAATCATATACCTAATATAAAAGTAATTTTATAAATGAACTGTTTTTTCAATTAAAACGTCATTGTCCCGCACAAAAAAATGTCATTATCTAATGAGCTTAGTTATAATATTATGTAGAGAAGTTCGTTCAACAGATGAGGTTTGACTAATAGTATAGAGATTGCGTCCTAATGTTATGTGCGATACGGTATGAGTATATACTTCTTGACTATCTTCACATTGAGTCATGCTCTCGAATTATAATAATTATAATAATAATAATAATAATAATAATAATAATAATAACAACAATAATAATAATAATTGCGTATTATATATTCCATATTAAATGTTTATATTATATACATAGGTATCTTTATATGTATTATTATAATACCAACCGGCTACTACAGGGCACTCATAATACCGTAGTTATTGCATTGGTAATCTTTCTTCTGGTACAGGCTTATACGACGACTACGATCTTCCCCATGATAATGTCTTCGTAATAGATTTATAACGACTCACTGCCATATTATGATAAAATATATAATTATTTTGTTTACGTATACTATTATAATATATTAATTCCAAACGTGACGTTTGGTTTGCCGTTGTGCAGGACTGTTTTATCTGTGGCGCATGTCATCATGATAATAATAATATTACAATATAGCCAAAAAGAAAACCGTATACAATTATTTTAGATGTATTTATTTTTTCCTTTTTCTTCTCCTCTATTTTTAATTTAATTTTCTTGTTTTACGAAATAATTGTATTCCTACGCTGGTAACAGAGATTCGCGTCGTATGTACATGCAACATTATATAATAATATAGTGTTATTATTATTATAACAATGTGTCCTATTAACGTTGATTGTACGTGGGGGACCCCGCGAAGATTTGGCCCCACACGTAATTAACACGAAAATTACTTCGGTCTAATTAGATTTTATGCGCGGACAAAGGATGAACGGATGAGATACTACACATAAATTATACATGAAATGTGTAAGCGCAACCAAAAGAGTTTTAAATATAATATTACCATTTAACACGTTGAGTATCACAGTTGACACGTACCTATACTTAGGCGATATTATAATTAAAGGTACATGCGCATATTTATTTTGTTTTTTTTTTCGTTTTCGGAAGCCAGAATATTTTATACAATTATCAGAATACACTTGACCCATAAATAAACGCAGTCATTTTGTTTAAAATGCATTCTCATGCGAAAGCTCATTTCAAAAACGAATCGTAGTTTGTAAGCATAAAATGGATCAACGAGTTCGTTCTAAACTATTTGTTCGTATAGATCTATAGTTGAATTAACTTATAAACAAAAATCCAATCTTTATCAATCATATGTAAAGTATCTACTTAAAATTTGATAATTGTTATTTTATAAGATGATCCAGTGCCCTCTAGTATATATACCAATGGTTCATATGTCCGTATGATAACAGCTGTACACATAATAAACGCATACATTTTGTTCGCGTATTACATTTTAATGATTTAGAAAGCATGTATCTATATTGTGTACTGTATCCGTCGTCTTCGACATGTTTTTATTTGTACGCGCACGCGATCACATGGTGTATGTGTTCGGTAGAGTCGAATAATGTCGCAGAGGCCTCTATAATCATATTATTATTATTATTGTTATTATTATTATTATTATTATTATTATTATTGTTATTGTTATTGTTATTGTTATTATTATTATTATAATTATTATGATTGTTACACTTTTCTACTGGTTCTTTTTGGACGAAAACTAACTGTACCACTAGAGATGCAGTGTTGAAGATAGTAGATTATGTTATACATGTCAACAAAAGTATTGTGTGCGTGTAAATATTGTAATTTGTAATTATAATTATAATAATAATTCGATATGTAGGTTGTAAAGTTTTAATTTTAAATGGAAAAACAAAACTAATAGTAGCTGGTAGGTATGTATATATATATATGAATATACTACGCATATTTTATGATACTTGTCTCGTTCGAAAAAAGTGTACAGATAAAGGTTGGTGGAGTCATGGATGGGACACGTCGGTCATCGAGACGGGTAAGTTGGCGCAGAACGAAAAATGTGCATTTACAAATTCAAAATCAACAATAAATCAATGCGATTAAAAAATGATTCCGAGCAATTTCAGCGTGATCGCATTGTATACGTATTATTATAAATAACTTCAGGTTGTTGAGTTTATGTTGTTTCCTGTTGACTTCAAAAAGAGAAATTATACCTATAAAAAGGCAAGATAACAATATGTTCAATCAATACGATCTGCCATACATTAATAATCATATCACGTCCCTATACAGTTATATATTTATATAAATTACGTGAATAAATAATCTGCTAAAAATCTACTAGATGTGATATATTCTTAACGTTCAGTATTGAAAAAATTTAAATCTTATTGTTGGTGTTACTTTAATGTATTATACTTAATTAATATAAATATAACATTTTCATTCGTTAATAAAAAAAAAAGAATAATGTCTTATCAGCGGATTCGATTTATAATAATGTTTTTAGATTCCATGATGTTTCATGAGTTTCATTTACATCTTTAAAATTATATGAAAAAAAAATCACCAAAAACAGTCATCCCTTGTATAATATTTTTACTGATATCCACAACCACGTTTATGGTGGTCGTAATATATATTATATTGACTTTATAAATTTATTATTTACAATATGTATTTAGTTAATAAAATTAATGATGGTATATGAGTAGAAAAAAGGTTGATCGTATGAAAAAAAAACTAAACTTTCGGCTATAATTAATAAAAGTCTACTCTCCCTTATTAATAGTCGCGTTTTTTTTGTCGCTGAAATTCTTAAGTTCTAAAGCCTTCTATGTAATAATTTGCCATTTTACATATACAATATTATACGATATTTCAGTCAGCTTAATACACCAAATAATATAGTATGAGTAAAAATGACGTATCTGTTTCGACGCAATGAGCCGATGATGACCTCATTGTGAAAATCAGTCGTCGTAAATAATTAACGAACAAAATCAAGTACTTATACTGGTGAAATACACACACGCTTACAGTGCATATATTATATTATATATTGTCGTATGCAGTACCTATACATCTGAATACAATAATAATATGCTTTGTCAGACAATCAGTCATGTATGCCAGCTCATTGGTAAAAATTCAAAAATAATTTGTAATAGGAAAGAAAAAAAAAGTGCAAAATATAAAAGAAAAGAAAATTCTTCTCGTCATAGGCGCTTCATTATTTAATTATAGTTCCATTATAGTGGACTTTTCGTCGATAACGTATATACACATCACGTACATTATTACCACGTGTTTATGATGCACAATAGCATTAACAACACTCGTATATATGTATTCCATGACTTATTACCATTTATATAAGTATACAATAATACAATAAATAATTTTACTAACTATATAAAAGCTAAATCAACATGAGCCTCGTACGAATTCAAGTCAAAAAAAAATTAATGTTTATTTTTTCCACTCGGTAAATAGTTTGATACTATAAAATAATATAGAAAAAATTTCCCGTTGGACGTGCACGTGGTGATACGTAAAAAAAATTGTCATTTAACGCCCAATAGTTTATAATACATTCGGTTCGCGTACATTTTTCTAATGCCAATTGAATATCATTCATACGATTATATTCGTTTGGTTTGAACTGATTTATAACGTTTTTAAAATGGGTTCTCTTTGATTCTTCAATATCAAATTCAAAACGTATAATCGACAGAATATTATAGTCATATAGTGGAATCAATATATTAAGTATTTTATACCATCGTTTTTTATACAATTTCATAATTTAACCCATATAGATTCTCAAACTTCTTTCATCTACCGTCCACTTTGAGAATGAAACATTTTCCAATGCCCCCAAATATTTTTAAGCTTACTATCTGCATTGTATCTTATAATTATTGCAAATATATATTTTAACATACTTAACTTTTCTTCGGATCTATACTGCCCCTCCCCTCCCGAAGACTATCAATGCCCACAAGAGGCACTATCGCTCACTTTAAGAATGATTTATTTAACCGATACTCTCTTTTCTTTGTGGTTCTTTGTCGTAAGATTATTAAAAACAAAAATTTTATGGAAAAATCAAGTATAAACGATAATATTTGCGAAAGTCTAGTATTTCACAAGTATACTGAAGATAGATTTTGTTCGAGTACTTAAGCTAACTAATTTATTATTCTATATACTAGCTCGTTCAGGCAAACTTAAAACAAAATAAAAATAACCGAAAAAAATTCAAAATAATATTAGAAAATCGACGTTTATACTATGTATTTATGAATACTCAATACTATATAGTGTATTATCTATACAAGACAATGATGTTTTTTTTTTATTTTGAAAATGAAAAACGTTTTTATCTTGTTGGAAAAATGAACACATATTATTTCAGTGCAAAAAACTTATAGAATCTATTCAGATAAAACATAGTTAATTACCAATTTGTATACCTAACGTGAAAGCTAAAATATAAAACAGTTAATATCATTCCTGCGGAAAATTTGATAACATAATCTCCCTAATTGAAATCCAATCAGAAGACAATAAAATTTAATTATTGTTTTACGTTTTGGCAAAAGAACATTTCCTCTTCTATAAACATAAATACATATATGTATATATAAATATATAATATTTAATAAAACCTCGTAACCTGAATCGGTTTGACTTATCAGATGACTATCGTACGAGTTATCGTGATTTTCACAGCTGTTTTTGTGTATAAATAATAATTATAATTTATATATGTATATTATATGTATACGTGTATGTGTGTAGGTTTGTACAAGTAAATTACTTGTGGTAGCGGTAGCATTGAAACGACAAATGACCTATAAAAGCTAATGGAATAACTGTATCTCGCACAATTACCCACGCGCAAATGCCGGAGGTATATTATACCTAACATAATATGAACGAAATGTTTTTTTCGGACAGAAGCTATCACTACATGAACGCTTACAGCATTTTTATTATTTTTTTTATGTACCATGCTACGTATAATTATATAAAAACAAATATTTCATTGATTCATAAAGAATTTAAGAATTCAAATATTTATGCTTCACATAAAAAATTTCTCGTTATTTGGTGCATCATATATGTATATACACAGGTACACCGTTCAGGGTTTAAATGTATACTTTCGGCAACATTACGAATGTAATAGATATTATTACAATCTGACAGAAACAAAAAAATAAAATAGAACACAATAATATAATAATAGTGCTGATTAGCATATACGAACCACGACCAAAGTTGGCACTAGAGTTTTTTTTCCAATTATCTTTGGCTTGTCAGTCTTAAGTTTCTACTCATATTTTATGACTCATGTCAATGGTGATGTTTTTTATTATTATGTTCTACCTGAAACTTACGTTTCACGTATTATGACAATACTATAACGACATTCAAAACTTTTGACACATCCAATAAAATATCAGGTAATATATTTTAAGTGTAAATTACTACATACTGTACACAATATTGGACAACTTAAATTCACTTGAAAATCTACTCGGGATTTTTACTACATAGTTAACCGGTTAAAACCATCAAATCGCACATAGACATTGTATATATATCACTTTTCGTATTTAAAAAAATATCAAGTTATATTCCATAATATTATGTAATCAGTACATGCCAAAATACAACATATTGTGTTAAATAAAATGAAGAGGTACCTTAAGTACGACTTATTATTACTTATCATTGTTTTCAATTATAATTGATTTAAAATGTTATTACTAGATATAAATAATATTGATTTCGGATGATTTATTGATTTTCCCATATACGAATGCAAGAATATCAGCCAACAGTTTAATCCAAAACGAGCGAAAAAATAGATAAGTTTAAGGAAATTTAATTTGTATAGTAAGACTAATAAGATTTCGTAAAATTAAAGTAAATGGTTGTTAAACGTTCATTTATTTATTTATTCGTTAAACACCCTGAAGCTTGAGACCAAAAGATTACAACATGGACTGATACACACAAGTTATTGATGAAACGAACAACAAACGAAATTAGTTATAACTAATAATAATAGAGTTAAAAAATAAGTGGGAGGATTACGAGTCGATTTCTAATTTATATAATATATAGTTATAATTTTATAAATAATACTCTTTCGACTTGTGTTGTTTGCACAGTCGATTCGTTAGGATATTATTAGTTAGTCCTCTGTTTGGATTGCGACTTTTACAATAATAATAATAATAATAATAATAATAATAATAATAATAATCGAATATAATACTTGCCACTGTGCTGGACGTGAATATAAGAGTAGAATAATATATTATGTGTATAGTATTTTTTTTTCCATATCAAAATATATTCCGCAGAACTTGTACACGTAATAATATTATAATATCATATGCGCCATGTATATATATTATAAATAAGCTGCATTGGTATTGTGTATTATAGGTACATGCATCTATATAATAATATATACATAGTGATTCCGTGAAGTCAAAGTACGGACGAGACTACGAGAGTGTGTGTGTGTGTGTGTGTAAGTGCAGCGTCGAGACTTATTTGTATGCATTCGAATCTATTGTCGATCTCTTCTCTCCAACGTTTTTCAATCTGATTTAAATATTTCATTCGGTCGACACCCGTGTTAACCTCGCCACCGATGGTCGCAGTGAGATTTATTATATCCGCGTTTCCCTCGAACAATCCTCAGTTCGCCGTCACGGCTGCAGCAGCTATATAATACATTTATACGGTACAGTTTGTGCGTTTTGTCCGCAGAAGAATGAGCGCGCTAAACGTTAAAGAAAATACTTAGAAATTTATCTATATTATGATGTATAATATGTATTTGTATTTTACATATAAATTTATGTATATTTTATTTGTAATTGAAAAAAATATGATATTTTACAATGGCAAAAATACCAAAAAATTACAAAAATACATTTGTATACCTTACTGGTACAACACTAACGCGATGGATACATACATTTTTGAAGATAGTACTCACTATCATAACTTTTCACTCGTATGCCTGATAACACAAAATCATTATTACTTGCATTTTTCGTGTTAACGAGTAAATCAGTAAGAATTCTATCTAGGAATATCGCTCTCCAGATTTCATCAAACATATACATCATACTGTATACACCATTTATTATATATATATATATATATAGACCGCATTAACTCGAGAAATTATAACTGCACGATTACATTAATTTGTTGCTTTTTGTCATCAATACATTACTATAATATTATGTGGCCGTTGAAAAGATCTCGTCATCGAATGTGCTTCTGGCGTTTCAAAGTTTAAAGTTCTGAACTCAAAAATGTTGAGTTGTAAGTAAGCCTTATTTTCCTTTTTTATTTAATAAAACTAGTTTGCTATCAGTCTTAATATCTTTACTTAAAGCCACATGAAACTATACCATCAAAGTACGTAGTTTAAAAATTAAAATATGTTTTTCAATATCATTATGATTAGTCTGGACGTGGATATAGTATTCCTAAGAGAAATAAAAACACTTTTGGTGCGAGTGGAAATTTACAAAATACGTAGTAAGTCGATCAGCTAAGACGAGAATACAGTCCAACAAGAGAAACTATGTATGAACATTATGAATATAACACACACGCACACGCATCCTACACATATATTATAAATATATAATACCATCGAAGAGCACTAAGTTTCTGTGCCGTAACGAACCATGTGCTTGGAAAATAGAAACATTCTTCATCAAAGGTTCAAGATTGTGTTCGGCAGTAAAAAAAAAGAGAAAAATACGTATCCAAACTTTTTTTTTCATATAGATGGTACATAGGTTCAGATCTATAAAATCTACGTCGTTATTTACCCATAGTACTGTAGTAAGTTATGAAGTGGTGAACTATTTTTTATTGAGTTCCACTAACACATCCACAACTATGGCAATATGTACAGTGAACACCATGTACACCTGACTCGAAAATCAAAGACAACAGTATCTACTTAATTGTTATTTATCACTTGGGAATTGAACGAGTTGAATAATTACCGAAAATCATTCGTATTAGTTATTACAATTACAATATGCACGCATATTGTACAACGCTATATAACGTGACATAATAAAGTATTTCAATCGAAATAGTCATACATATATTATAATATTATTTCTGTTATTATTATTATGTTTATGTTTATGCAGACGCTATTCTGTCAAAAAAAATTGCCGAGTAATCTATGTATTATCATAATATATTATACTTATGCTTTCGATGTATAAATGTGTTTAGCCTTGCTACGATATATTATATAGCTACAATCCCTTTCTCTCTATCTCTCGACGTACCTCAATAATATTTTATTAAACCAGATGACGACTCGCGTTTTAATTTATGAAAGCCTCCGTAAAAACAAAGAATAATACTTTTATATAATACTCTGCATTAAATTAAATTCTGTTCATTGAATCTCCGACAGTCTCTACTAAACAACAATATTTGTGTAAGAAAATAAAACATATTACAATATATGTTATCCGACCGGGGTCTTTATTCGCATATTGAAAATACTCGGGTACCATCGTACACCCCTGCAGTTGATCCTATCTATCTCTGAACCTTGTGTCTGTTATATTTCTGTATAATGTATGATGATAAAATAATATAAAAATACGTAAGTAAGCCAAGATACAACATTTATATATTATATATATTGCTAAAAGACTCGCTTAAAGTGTTTCTGGAATGTAAGTATAGGAGTCGAATCGTTCGGAATTTGAAACGTAAAAAATGTTCGACATTCTGTAGCAGCAAGTCGTAACGAATCTTTGTGTTCTGCCGTGAAAGAAACAAGGTAAAATAGCTGGCATATTATATATATTTATATAATGAAAATTCTAACCATACAAACCACGAAAAACGAAAAAACTTGCACGGTATTCGTCAACACTTTAGTATTACAGATAATAAATATAAATTTTCATCAGTATACGTATGATTGTAATTATTATTTATAATCCTAAATAAGTACATATATTTCTAAGTAAACATAACTTAAAGATTATACGTTTTCATCATTTAAGTCGTAGAACATTTCATCCAATTATTGTCTCCTTTTTCGAACCACAAACATTATGGGTTTTATAATAACTATTAGTTATTACCACTTACCAGTTACGTAATCCACTCTTATATTGTTACCGGATATCGTCCAAGGTTTAATGTAAAATTCCACTTTTTGTGATCACCCCTAGTTTTTGACACGTGGTTAGCCCAATGCAGCTTTAGGTTCAGGTGGTTGAAAGGTTTCTGGATATTTTAGATTGCAAACGTTTGACGTTTATCGACGACCCACTAGGGAATAATACTACAAGCGTGGTGAGACGTTTCGTGTTCTCTGATGACAGCGGTGAACGGACAACCGTTGTAGTGGTAACCGATTGTCATAGCTGCCAGAAAAGTATGGGCATGCGGATAGAGTGGTGACGGATATAGACGGATAATAAGAAAGAAAAATCAAAGAAGAATCCTTACAGTGAAATCATTATTTTTTCTGATTTCAGGACATTAAAAACGCACTTGAAGGAAGTGATAGTTAAAATTATTTTTTTATCGATTCTTCTATTCTCGTTTTTTTTTTCTTTTTTTTTGTGTCTGACTGCATGCATTATAAATGCATACTTAAATAGTTTTAACCGCTATCGTTAAAAGTAAAAGTCCGAACCGTGTTCAACCGCGTCACCGTTAGGGCGAATAGTTTATGTTCGTGTGGTTTGAAAACTTTTGTAGATCGATTGAAAAGTCCACAAAAAAAAAAAAATTAAAAATAAAATAACAGGCTTAAGTACATATTGTTACGCAATCACGCGTGTGTTGCAGATAGTAAGTTTTTTGTATGATTTAAATCTTTATTCTATGATTGTTAAATAGTTCCACTTTTTATTTTTAATAATCATTTACGATCAACATTTATACAGTATTATTCTACACGGATAGACAATAATACTTTATCATTTCGCATTTTATCAGTCGGTTAGCTTTACGACTTATAACTCAAACGATAATTAATGTATTGTATTATAATATTGTAGGTATTTATAATATTAGAAGCAAACATTCGTTCATGATGCGTTTCGTATCACCACGTACCTGGTATAGTGATATATACTTATATACACATCTACCAGACTCGATACTTAACCACAAAACTTGCACGAAGTGCCTTAGAATACGTGATATGTAATCGTGGTTACGTTTGGTTACATTTTAAGACTTTGATAATAGTAAACTATTTCGGTAAAATAGAAATAAATAAATAAAATTAATCAATTAATGTACAAAAAGTCAAAATAATATGAAATATTTACACTTCACGTCAGTGAAGTACAGCCTTTTACGACAACTACCCCTTGTCGTTGTTTATTTATTTTGAAAAGACGATAGTCCCCATCGAAATGAAATACAATGGTAGTTATCATTATATATATATTGACACGCAATCAAAATGTTTTTCTTATTTTCATTCAATCGGACATTCGGACCATATGAAAATTGCTGAAAAACGTATGACCGGATCTTGGATGCGTCGTTTTTCGGCTCATATACCTTTTCAGGTGACGACTATACAACGACGGAATTTCCAACCGTCACTGATCAGCTTCATTTTACGTACCTACAGTTTACCCGTAAATTTTTCCGACTGTACTTTTATGCGTTTTAGACGGTTTATTTTACGAACTGTCAATGTAGGTCTTAATAGTTTTTATAAGGATAATAGCGTTCGGAATTTTCGCTTTTAACGCGACGTATATTATTTATTAGTCCATAATTGTTAAAAAAAAAATTAAAAAATTGATGTTTATATAAACATATTATAAGATTATATGCTAATTCAATATTCCTATAAGAGTCGATAATCGCGAGGTGAATATGCGAAATGGACACGTGAGTTCTTGCGTCGTCATTGATGCTGAACCAACGCAATTCATGATAATTATAAGTTTTCAGGAATTTTTCTTCTTTTTTTAATATACAAAACGTATTTTTTAATAAATTAGCTAAACAGTGTGTGTCGTTGGATGGTTCGCGACTGTGGTGGCGGCCAGAGTGATAAAAAATTATTATATGTGCGTGATGCGTATTATTATAGCTATTAAAAAAAGAAAAAAAACCGGACCAAGCGTATAGACGTCACCGCCGCCACTCGGCCCGTTGATTTTGACATGCGTCGACCGCGCTAAGCATTCGTCGCGTCGTAGAAGCGTGATCGCGACCGCCTTAATAATAACACACTGACACCATGAGATGACGGCTGGCCCGACGCTCTTTTAGTTCGCCAAAACGATGTTTATCGTCATTAAATATACCACATAAATGATGGTAAATAATGCTAGGCCATTTTTTTAAGTTTTCGGGTACTGGTAATAGGAATTTTATTTGTCGATTTTTACACGCGATAAAACGAATATAATCATTTAGAATCATTTTAATTCTTGTATAAAACATCTGATAAGCAATAAACTCGTGGTTTCTTTTTACAATTTTAAAATCTTGTAACTCACTAAACGCTCCCAACTATAGGCTTTGTTCTAATCATTGGTGGAACTACATACTTTGAAGCTGTTGTATTTTGTAACCTTACGAATACCCGGTCCGTTGATGACAATACGATAACGGTTTATCTTACCGTTTAAGCGCTGACATTGTACATAGTAGCGCGCCCATTTTGTATATAATGACAATATTTTATACTACAAAACGATACGATTGAGCTAGTTGTTGAATGCAGTTGTCTCTGTTATAACGCATTACAGCAGTGATGAACCACTATAATAATGTATGCACACACCATATCACGTGTTTTTGCAAAACAGTACCGTGTGCGAGAAGTGAGTTGAATTATTGACAGAGTTAAATGTAACGTAAACCTTGACGTTTTAATTCAGAGACCAAAAAAAAAAAAAAACCCGAAATATAATCGATTATATTGACTTTACGTCGTTATTATAATAATAATATAATATATTACCGCTATGACGGGTGGATATGTCTCTCTTGTTTTGTCAGGCTCATCAATAATTCGACCGCCGATCATCGAAAGAACCACGGCATGGATCCGGGTAGGAAACTTTGTCTAGCTGATGTGCATCTGAACTTTATTTTTGAAAATAGTTACAGAAATACTATGTAGGTAGTGAATTATTTTTGGTGGAGGTAGGTGCCTATGTGACAAGCAGATACGTATAATATCAGACAGTGTAATAGAATTTTATGTCTACAAACGTCAAAATTGTAAATGTGTCTTTGCTCATGACGGCACGGAACAAAGGAAAGGGAATAATGGGGTTGCATATCTCGAGAATTCGACAGTATTATATTGAAATGATTACGCTTGAAAACGTCAAACACAAGTATGGTGCATCATCCCTTATGCATGTACCCCTTCCCCGTAAAAGAGAATAAGATTCGTGGTGTCATTTTTACACGCATACGTATACACTGGTGGTGAGTATAATATAATGTATACAATGTAATAATATAAAATTTTTGGCGCAACGTTATTTATAATACGTAATATTTTATCGGAGTTCGCGTTCGAAACGAACTTTTGACTTTTGGCCGATACGTTTGAAACTTACACGCAAGTTCGATAAGTAAACAGCAACTTAGAGCCGCGTGAAATATCACCCCGGGGACGAAATATGCCTGTAATTGATGTTTTGTTTTTCGGTACTTTTCAATTTAATATCATAACATATCTCATTCGAAGACAGATTACCTTACGCTGACCGTATGGCGTATTATTATATGTATTTATAACATAATGTATAATGTGTACATACAGTACGCCTATGCATGTTTCGTATATTTTTTAATAATATTAATAACACGTATATTATATCCTATTTATATTTATAATACAAGATGAGTAAATATTTTTATATCACGTCTCGATGGCAGCAACGACGGTGGTAAGATCAAATCAAATAACCTACGTGCGGTGTGCCTATACTTATGCGAAAACGCGTATTTTATATTTTAACAAGGACGTAATAATAACGAATATAGACATTGAACAATATTATATCATAATTCATAATATAATATAAAAAATATTACTAGTTCTGTGCGCGAACAATAATTTATCATTCACGGTAAAGGTTTTTTCTCATATATATATATATATATATATATATATGTTACCGTAACGCGTATTTATACGTCCGTTATTGCGCGTTGAGTGTCCTTTTATATATGCACACATACATTTTATTACATTTATTACAATATATTAATTTATACGGATTTGTACGCGTGAATTGAGAGATCTCGCCTAAGTTATTTATAAATATGCATACATTATATTATGTTTTTGCATTATTTGTGCTATAAAGAGAGCCTAAAACTGCATTTTATTATTATATTATATTTAATGCAGTAGGTATATTAAAATAATATTCAAATTGACTGTGCGTGAGGCTACTGCAGGTGAAAATACGTAACATTAGCAACCATTTTTTTTAATTTGTAGATAATAATAGTATTATGTTCGTATTTTTTTTTAATTTCCAACGTATGGTTCAATAATATTATAGATCACTCTGATTATATACCTGATGAGTACCTAATCTGAAAACGATGTCGAAAGAACCAATAATCAATATAATATCGTATATTATATCTACTATCGATCATCTATAATATTTATTACAGCCGCCTTGTAGATACACCACGATCGAATAACCGTTGTCAACGCGTTGTGCTATTTTATGAAATAGTATGGATAAAAGTATTAAGAGAACATTTCCGGAATTTTCTAGAGTCATTTTAGTCAGTTATTTTATTCAAATATTTGGAACTTTTTTAATATTTAATCTAATTAATGGTATCTAAAATAAGTAACTATGAACATCTTCAACTCAACCCTTCAATATTTTTGTCACACGTATTCTTATATAGAAAGACGACCGACTTGGTGGTGGGTGAGGTGCCGTTATGAAGCAAATTCAGCCTTAGGAATCAATCATTTTTCTCCGTTTAATGAGAAAATTGGCGTAACACGCAATTTACTTTTAGTATGGAAATAATTACATCCTTTGGAAACGGAAAATCTCATATACTCTTCGTAGATTGCGAATATATTTTGTTACGTAGGGTGGTGCGCCTACTTTCGTTGATTGCAAAATTATTATTAATTTTGAGCCGTATGGAGCAAGAACGATGGCACGAGATGATTTTATTATTATTATTATTCTATCAATATATTATAAACTCGTATCGCGTACATCCCACGTAAATACGTTCGACGTAAGCTGCACGTGCTTGTACTAAATTTGTGTACTGATATTATACGCACACGTATACGCGTATAACAATCTCGTTTACGCGCGAAATAACGCTTCGATTTAATAAAAATGTATCACGAAAATACATGTGCGAACGTATGCACGTAAAGTTGTTATTCAAAGAAAAAAAACACACGTGCCTCTGACTGTATACATGGTTGAAACGAACTGAACGCTTCGAGATCTGATCTCATTATAATATTGTATAAAAATATTAAATTCTCTAAGCCAGACAAATTATCATATTTTATACAGTGGTAATATAGTGGTGTGTGCTGTTTAATGGTGGCGGGAGACAGGTGTTTTTTTATTTTATTTTATTTTTTATTATATAAGATAATACCCTCGAAGGGTAATATTGTTTTTGTTTTACTTTCGATTAATATCGATTTGTAAGTTTGTGCACATGCAGCTATGTTATTTGTGCAAACAGTTAAATCTAATTTAGGTGATTATTACGATATATTTTAACCGCCAATGTTGCGACGGCAACGAGACAAAAAAAAAAAAAAGCTTCTGTGTTACTTTTTGTTTTATTTTTCCTGTGTTGACCACCAAATATCATTCTCTTAGACAAATGGAGATATGTAGAGGCACCATTGTGCGTGCATGTAATTGTTGTACCGTGTTTTATACGTCTATGAGAGTGGAAAAAATATGCTTAATCTCTGGATAATATGAACGATTCGATTACATATTTCTCCTAATGAACTGTTCGACGTATTAGTGGCACTCGAAATATAATATGCTTCATTCAATACATACAGACCAGTCATAATATTGCAAAACCACATTACACAGCTACCCTGTATATTAGTGAAGTATTATGCGTTTTAACGCTACACTTAAAAGTTAAAATTGTATTATTACGTATGGATTTTATAAACGTTGTAATACGTTGTATTTTTGTTATCTCTTAGAAAATAATCACATTTAAATAAAAACAAAGTATTTTATCATTCGTCCTTCGTTTCAATTCGTATCTATGTACGAGTGTGATAAAAATGGTGGACTTCCAACAAAAAAAAAACTTATATGCATGAATATAATTTCATACGTTTATTATTTTATATTGATTAACTAGTAATTAAACGAAAATTACCCAGTCGTAAGAATATCAACTAATATTCCCTATGAAAAAATAAAATTACAAAATATACATACATATTACTACCTACCTATGTATATAAAAGGGTGAATATAAGTTCCCACACGAGATATATCAGGTAAAAAGTACCCTTAGGTATGACTATACGTAAGTCTCTGCATGAATTAAAATTATAATTATTACAAATTTCCTTCTCACTTTATTATGATAGACAACGTTGTTGGTGTAGTGAAAATGTATTTATTTTGTGTACTGTAAAAAGTATACTATTACGACTACTATTACTAAGATACTATTTTAATTGAAATGTAGTCTTAACTCATTAGTCATCCATATATTATATATTTTCAATATGATAATAATTTAAATAATAATTTGAGTTCAATTTATGTGACTTATTACAAAAGCTCAATATTTTAACACGTGTTATTTCAGTTATTTGTTTTAAGTTTTAAGTTGTATTCTAATATTTTAGTTTTTGTTTTTCGTTTATTTTGATTATTTTTTGAGGTTTATTGGTATTTGATGTTCTTATTATAATATTTGTACTTATTTGAAACATTTTTAAGACTTCTATTATTTTGAATTTATTAGGATGATGTGAGAAAAAAGGGGTACTTTTGTTCATGTAGGAATTCACGTACTAATATTATTTTTTCCATTTAGGAACTTACATGTGTAAACGTTTACCTGTTAAGCTCCGTGTAGGAATTTATAATCTCCCATATAGAATATTATAAAAAAGTGTATTATATACCTATAGTAATTGTTTTGTTTTAAAGTAACATGATTTTAAAGAAACCCTTCAATTATGAATTTACAAAGGACTTTGCAAAGTTTAGAAAAAAAAAATCATTGCGGTCGTTTATATTTTTTATTGCAAGTTTTCTAGAGTTCCGGAAAGAAAGTTTTTGAAGTAGAATTCACCTTTTACTAACTCTCGATTAGTCTGAATTTAAAACTGATAAAAAACGAAATTTGTAGTTGATCGGATTTGTTTCATTGAAAAAAACCCTACCGAACTCGATCTGCCAATCTCGCTATACAAAGGATGCAAATGCGTAATAAATAAGTGGATTAACCATTGGTGCAATTTAAAATTTATAATTGAGGGAGAGCTAAATTTTTTTAAACACAATATCAATTAGTATTCTCTGCTCTTAGTAAAATAAAAAAAAATAGATAAAAATATCCCAACAAAACATTTAAATTCTCAAAAACGATCCTAAATAAAACTTTATAGTTGTGCTTATTCATCTAAATTTGTATATAGGCAGATTATATTAATTCTTCTTCTTCTTCTGGCTTTATTTCTCTACAAGAGTTTTGACTGCCATCACAATTTCATGCCATCTCTCTCGATTATGAATTAAATTTCCAATTATTTACTCCTATCTTTCTCGACCGCATCCATCCATCTTTTCCTCGGGCGTCGTCTTGGACTCTTATCCGTTGGTTTCTTGGTTTCCAAGACAGTACAGTTTTGATTATTTTATCGTTATATTAATTTTAGTTTAAAAAATAGAAGGAGAAAACAATTCATACTTTTAATGTAAATAAGTGAAATTTATTGCATATAAAATATTATAATTCTGATAAATTTTGAAAATGAAATTTATTTTATAAAATTTTAAATGTTCTTATAAAATAATTATTTTAAGGACCTAATAACATTTTTATTTTTCATTTTTATTGTGATATCGATTGGAGATAGCTTAAATGATGAAGATTAAAGGGGCTAAACCTCCCGTATCTTTCTAGATAGTACTTATGAGTCCGACTAACATTCCAAAGGCGAATACTACACAATGATATAAAATATGTTTGTTTTCATACTCGCGTATACGATGACGATCGTGTAGTTCGGTCGACTGTCGAAACATTGTTGAAATTATATTGATGGTTTTAGGAATATAAAATTTGATAGTAATAACACCACAGTCGGTAATAAAATAATTCGAACCGTGGCACTGTAAGACGCATGCATATATATATGAATAAGATTTTACAAAGTACAATAAAATCATGTTTATGTAACAATTTTCCAAAAACTGGCAACATGTCGACGCTGTTATTACTCATTAGTTAAACTTATAATACTCGCTACACCAGTGGTTCTCAAATTGTGCTCCGTGAAGCTCTAAATATTTTCGCGAGAGAAATCTAGGGGTTCCATCAATATATTATAAATAATAATTTACATTAAACAATATTATTTTGACCGTATACCGTATGAAAATAACTTCGATTTTATACTTTGTGTTAGAAATATCAAAATATATATATATATATATAATTACAAGGATATGAGTGTTATAAAGTAATGCTAATTCAAATGCAAATAGTCAATAAATATACCGTTTTTTTTTTTTTTTTTGATTTTTTGTTTAAATTTGGGATTCCTAATTCTTAAGTAAAGCTAATTCTTATTCTAGCTTCTCGAACAAAAAGGTTTTAGAACTTCTGCTCCACATGAATTACATTACCATAATAAATACTAACCCGGGTAGTTTACCACGTACGTATGATATCTCCTGTACATGCACATAAACTTTAATATATATTATGTAGTTGATTGAATAACGTTCGTGCGTTGCGTTTATTATTATTTTCTGATATCATATTATAGTGCTAAGATTTTACGTTTCTTTGCGCTTGGCATTTTCCATCTTTTGGAACTCAAGATTCAGTAAACTACGTAATACATTTATATAATGTCACATCCAATCTCAGAATTCATATTGTAACTTCCCAAAGACGTTTTTTGAAAAACATTGCAAATTTAACTTAGGTACATTTAAATTCAACAACAAGTATTGACAAGTCGTCACACTGGTTACTGCGTTACGACGTTGGTTAAACTTTAAGAACAAATGGTAAAGAAATAAAGTGATTTATTATACCGCAGACAATTGGCGGTTGGCCCAACCTTGTAGTATTTTTGTCGCCTAACAGTAAAATTGTTTGGCCTACGCGTTATTGTCTTCATATTAATAAAAATCATGTGTATATACGCGTACACATTGTATTTAAGAATAATAAGTTTTATGATTAAACATTAATAAAAAAGCCAACGTTTTAATAACACTTTTAACCTATATACATATTGTAGTAGCAGTAATAGTTCAGTAGGATGTCTGCTGTTATGCGGTTAGCATATTTTAACATACAATAATTTATTCGCTAGACATTTTGAATTACCCGTGTCTGTTGTATGGAAAGACGGCAAGTATCTTACCGACCTAGAACTTTTAACGCGACTATAGGTTATATTTCTACATCAATTCAATATCGGGGTGTTGGCGAGATTCTCCAGAAAAAAAATAATAATCATAAGCCTATAAATTATAAACTTGAATATTTACACACGTTCAAAAATCAGACGACGACATAATTTCATGAACGATTAAACAGTTGAAATTAAAAGGGAATATATAGAACTATATATAATAATAATACTTGAGCATGAACGAATTGAAAATATAAACCAGAATATATTTTATATTTTTATATTTTGTTAAACGTTTCTCTATAATTTTTTGAACCATATTCGATGTTATTGATGTTAATAAATGTTTTTAACATCATATAGATTTTTTTTTTTAAATTAATTGTATTGGCTTTTAGTACTGTAACAGCGCAGCGATTAAAAGAAACATATAATATTTCATAATATAATTGAAAAAGACATATATACACCTATAGGTCATATATATATATATATATATATATATATATATATATATAGATATAAATATATCAAAGATAAGAGAACACAAAATATTAATAGTTAGGTAATACATAAGACAATAGTGAACAACGCAAAATGGCATATTTACAATGAGTATAGATAATTATATTGGGATTTATTTAATAATTAAGTAAGAAGGGAAAACAGGGGCTTATGATGTTTGATAATTCGGAGATATAGAATGTTAACAATGTTTCAATATTTGAAGAAAATTGAGAACGATTTTGACCAAAGGAAGTGATATAAGCATAATGACTAGTTGGAGGTGTTGATGTATAGGCATTATATATTATTCTAATCTTAATATATTATTTTACGCCGCATTTATAAAATCTATGATGTGCATTTGAGGCCTCAGCATATTGCATCCTCTGCACCACCGATAAATCCGGCACAGAATACGAACGTAGAAGATAAACAGCGAATCCCATAGTACATTGTACTATTATTGTACATCGTACCTGTATAATATATTTTAATACACCGTATGTATATACGCGTGAGCAAGCCCCCGTCCGTATAATAGGGTACCATAATAATATATCGTATACACTGCACGCGGGGGGAGGGGTTTTGTTTTAATCAATTCGTCCGGCTGCCGGTGAATTCTGTAAATATAATAATATTACGTATACACGCGAGATCTAAAAGTTGGACGGAGCACATATTATTATATAGTAGTACGCGTCGTGTATTCACGGGAGTGACGGGCGTGTGAGCGGGCTCATCGACAATGGAGGCCGAACGAACACTGTGGGTAAACAATAGGCGAAAAACCTATTTGAAACGTTTTAAACCCTCCTCGAACGCGATTTGTATTGTTTTATTTTCTCGTCACAATAGAACCTTCAGTATTCGCGGATTTTCTCTCTCTATATTATACAGATATAATATTTACAGCGTAACCCGGTATGTATTCCTGTCTCCATAAATATTGTTTTTTTCCCCAATTTTATATTTTAGAGTAATTTTGATGAAGAGTTATACATAAAATCTTTATATAAAATTTGTATTTTCATCCCTTAACCGAATGTAAAAAAAGTTAAGGCATTGTGATTGAAAATCCAATAATTTGATTCGTATAAGTGTATTTATAGTTAAATCAGTATAAATGAGATAATTTATACCACTCAAATTAAAACTATGTAACTAATTATTAGATTTTCAATTGCAATACTTAGTTAGAGTTTAGAGTTAAAGTTAGAGTATACAATCAATTGTTTCAAATAATGGTTATTTTGAAATTTTAAAATTTCATAAAAATTTAAAATTCAAAATTGTTTTTTCTAAGCAGGGGTTGAGGGAAGATAATACAAATTTAATGTAACTTTTTTTTTCTGATGGCCCTCAAATGCAATAGCAATAAAACAAAAAAACAAAAAAAATTGGAAAAAAATTAAATTTACGGAGATATTTTTATCGAGAAAACATATCTACTTTTTCGAATATTCATATATACAGTATAGCATAATATTGTACTCATATACATATATGTATATTATATGATGTGTGACTACTACTAATGTGTGAATGTTCGACTCTTCCGCTGATCGTTCGAAACGCAACTAGGTACTATAGCACATATACGCGTCCGTCAACTCGACTTGAAATAAGTTCTTTTCCGGGAGAGAATCGGACGAGTTTATTCAAGTATCGGAAATCGCATTCCATGGTGTTCATAGACAGTACCGGAGTGTTCAACCGTATACCGTGTAACCGTATTACCGACCGTGGTTACGCGAAGTATAGGAAAAAAATCGATCCACCGTTAAACGAATGTAGTTCACTCTGTTATATTATACGCACCTCATCTTAAATATCGCAATCTCGATTAGGCTGTAAACTGTTATTAAATTTCTAAAATAAATTCTCATAACTATGGGAATAATAACTATACATACAAAATGAATTGTTAATTTTGTTATTTCAATTTTAATCGATTTGTTATCGTATATATATATATATATATATATAACATGCATATAATATATTTTGTATTTTTTCGAATTACTGTCGTACATTATTGTTATAGTAATCTAATTAATAGACTGGTCAATATTGACAATAAAATATTCTGTAATCATTTTTTTTGTTTTTCATTATAGGCCCACGGAGTTTTGGGTAGTATGATGGTTAGGCCTCAAGGGTAAATAATTTTAAATAAATTGAACCTTTCCTATTAAAAATATAGAATAAAAATAAAAACCATGGTTGTCGTAAAAAAAAAAAGAAAAATAAAGAAAAATAATAATAAAAAAAACGTCTGTTTGGAATAAAATAATATTCGCAGTTAAAAATTCGTTGTCAAAAAATATTATGTATTGATATTTATAATTATTTGTGGTTTTATATTTTTGACGTTTGACATATGGACAATTTGTAAATATCTATTTTGAAGAGTTTTTAATTTATTAACAATAACAACAAAATCATCGGTAAGAATATAATATACAGTATGAAATTACTGATGCCACTAAAATTATATAAGTTTCGTTTAATATAAAATTATAAACAATGAGATGAAATACCGAATGAGAGAGCTTCGTCGTAAAGAGAAGCCTGGAAGAGAGTTCCAAAACCAAAAATTTGAATTCTGTGACGATAAAAATATAGTTTATAATTTGATATTTGGTCCGAAAGAATATGAAAGTTATTAAAATATTGTTAAGCGTCTAGCCAACAAACATATAAACACGATGAGATTTTCTTGTGAAATCATAAAATATGAAACGAGTATATAGTGTAAGTCACTTCGTCAGTGAAGTGTGTACACGAGAATAAGATAAGGAACACTCTATCTAGGTTGTTTTAAAAAACAAAGAATTATTTATGTTAGCGAAAGATAAGGGTGTTTCGAGCCTTTCAGTTGGAATAATCTAGAATAAAGAGCCATTTAGAAATATACTATTATTCTAGTAGAATAATAAACACAAATATGAAATAAAAAATTGATTTATATGTATAAAAATAGTGATTGATTTCATGAAATAAGATAATATATTGTGTATTATTAAGTAAAAAGCTTTCGACTCAACTGACGACGATGTCTTTAAAACTTATTTTATCGACAATTAAAAAGCAACATTTTGTTAATTCATACATAATCATACAGACGCTGCTATTTATACATTTTTAAATTTTGACAACTGTTTTTTTCAATGCTGAGGGGGAAAAAACAACGATGTGGTGTAATAACTTTTTTATATTCCAAGTCCAACCATCGTATATACCAGTTGATTGTTATCGATCGTGTGCTACAAGTAAAAAAAAAAATACATACCTACCATAAGCTTATTGAAATTAAGTGTGATTTACTGACCACGTTGGTACTTTAACTTTATTATTTATAATAATTATTGATTTGAATTCCAAATATCGCATCGACGCAAGATTTATGACTCTTAATTTTGCATTTGGTCAACGATTGCTTTTTATTTTCTAATTGTATAGAGACCACCGTGCAGTATAGTAAGTATAGCTTGTTTTTATACTTTTTTTCTCTCTACTCGTGTTTTTGCTAGTTTTTTCGTAATCCAATGACGTTGGGCTTCAAAATATGATGTGTACTGCCATAAGTTTACACCACGATAGTTGAATACATCGTGATAATATTACAATAACCGGAAGTATTTATACGCAAATTTAAATATAATATTTTACTGTAGTTTGTCGCTGTATCATAATGGTAATTACTAATTACTAATTAGTAAGAATCTCTCGTAATAATAGTAAAATGTAACGTTCATACGAAAATAGAATAATATATAGGTATACTTTACGGGCGGATGTATTGGGCAAACAGATACTATCCGGTCGCTGATTAAACGTAAAAAAATTACACTTTACGTAAGTCCGAATTTAGGGGGAGGGTCAAAAGTCCCGTGTTGCCCCTAGCGGCAATCTTTTAAGGGTGGCAAATTTTAAAACTGCATCTACGTATATTTTATTATGTAACCATGTATATAATAAAGTTGTACCTATATAAATAATTCCTTATGGGTTAGAAGAGAGTGGATCAATTTTGTTGCCCCGGGGAGGCAAAATTTGAAATACGGCCCTGACTATACGCTCTTCATGATTGCAATTTTGTTATACTATCACGCATCTTGCATGTGTGATAGCTGAGGGTCTTTTTCACGACAGCCCAAAAGCTAATAGCAATATGTTTATACGGAGAGAGAAATACCAACGCGATAGCTATTCTCTCGTAGTAGCATCTATTGCGCGTTCAACTATCGTCGTGTAGATCCGAATATCGTTGTGTAACTCCGGAACTAACCTAAAGCATACTCCACCGGTAACGATAACTGTCCATTCGTTGATTTTAAATACACAGCTGTAAGTGGGACGTAATAACATCATAATATGGACATTGATACGTGAATAAAGAAGACTTCACGTCTCCCAGTGCTTTCGATATAGTATACACTGAATCATACTCACCGCGTCTTTGCCGGTGATGTTTACAACTACTAAAATTATATTTTTGCATCATGTACAAACGCTGCACCTATACTTGATATGATATTATGCTAATACGTGTTATTGTGATATTTTATATTATGTACGTACATTAAAAATACATTTTCACAACTTCCACGAATCGTTGCGTCGTCGCGAAGTATGTGTTTATATTGTTATGCATTTCGAAATAATAGTGCGCGTTCAATTGCGTCCGATTAGATTTATTGTTATTTTAATCAAACGAGATATGACGACGTATAAGCAACATACTTGTATAAATGTAGTATGTACATCATATTGTATGACTTTAAATGTTTAAAAAATAACGTGGTAGATTTAATATAAATTTAATTACTATACGGATTATATATTTTTTTTATGTATACACGTTTTTAGATTAAAAATATTTACTGTACAAGACTATTCATGGAAGGCAACCGCAATTATTATTTTTTTTTAATTAAACATGTTCAATTTGGTTCCATATGTTGTATATACACCAGAAAACTATAGTATAAATTATATACACGCTGTCAATTATTCAAAGTTATTTGTTGTTTGAAAATCAATACGCTTTTATATTTACGTGTATAATACAATGTATGCGTTTGGATATAAATTGATTTCCGTCATTTAAACACACAGAAACTAAATTGGTACTAACCCGGCGATTAGAGAGCCATATCGTCTTCGCGTCGTCTTCACGTATTGTTGACAGTTGCAATAATTATTCACGACTAAGATCTTAAGTATACCTGCATAATCGAATGTTGAAGGGATAGTATAAACTCATAAAAATATTAACTAAATGGGCTGTATTTTTGGTAATAAATTTACAGAAAACGTTTTACATGGAAGAAAAAATGTAGTCGTTGGCCTCATTTTTTTACAGAGCATCCCTTTCTTGATTTACTCAATAATATTATTATGTTGTTATACCGAACCTCACCAGCTGTTGCCTGAAAATTTATTATTATAAGGAACATGTCGTTCATTTTTAATAGCGTATTTAGCTGTAATAGACCAACACAACAGTTGTACAATCATTTTTCTGAAGGTCATTTACTTTTAGATTAGATTCGCGGATTCGCCTAGTTACAGCTATATAGTTTATTTAAAATTTAAAATTATATCGTATAAATAATCTCATATATTTTGATTCAATTAATTTCGTTCAAATTTGATTCAATAATTCTACAGAATTATTAATTTTTAGTAAAAACAAAATACTTGAGTCAAAAAAAAAAAAAAAAAATTGAATGGCTATAATAATAAAATTGCCGTGTTACTGTATCAGCTGGGTATCGAGCGTATTTAGAGTTACTAAGTTCCGTACTTTTAAGAGCGAAAAACGTATGAAACTTGTACGGGCTGAAATTTGGTTGCTTTCTATATAGTTATTCTCAAATGTGGTATTCATAGAAATGGTAATAACTGTCTGATAAAAACACTTAAGTAGAAATGGTTTAAGTAAAAAAAAAAAAGAAAAAAATGAGTTAAAAATAATTGAAACTCTAGATTAGTAGATATATGATTTTTTTTTGTTATTATAGTATGATAACAGACATTATTACTATTTAGTTATTTTCTATTACGTTTACGACATGTTGTAAAAACGTTAGGAAAAGACATAGACACTGGTTGTTCGGTTATATTATATGACAAATAATATACATATTCGGTCACTTTGTACGGCATAATCCAATGCGCGGCGCCGGTAATGGACGTTATGAATATCAGCTAATGACCAATATAAATCATCTCGTCGTTCGCATTCAATAAACCGAGCGGCGTTTGGACGTTTATTTTTATTAAAATATTTTTAAGAGCACGTAAAAGTAATTTACGAGATTTTTAAAAGATATTGAACAACGTATAACAACAGACAATATAATAGACGCACCGCGTGATTGGAACATTATTAAAAATCGTATCTTAATAAAAAAAAATAAAAATGTAACTACCTACCGAATAGTAGAAATATCATATATAATATGTTCTGATCAACCTAACGGTGTTGACTATAAATCTATAGCATTAAATTTAATCAACATTTTTAGTCGAGCTCTAGAAATTTCAGAACACGACATTTTAATAGGTATACTTGTGTTTATTTTTAACGTTTAAACTGCGGATTTCATCGAGTGGGAAACGGTTCTTAACTATATTGCCGTTAATTTATGTCTTTTCCATTTTGTCAGCCATAAATGAAACAAGCAGAATTTCATTATGTGTATAGGCAAAATTTTCTTGAAAATCCACAAATCTTACATTGTAGGTCTACCAAAATTTCACGGAAAGCTCGTCTAAAAAATTTCAAAAAAATTAACATATTTATGTCGAATTTTCAATGCGTAGTATGAAACGATTTTCTTTGAAAAAAATCTGAAGATTGTCATCAGATAACCGGTTGACTTGGTATAATATACCTATATTGAATTTCACCCGCTCGGAGCCGAGAATACAATTTGCTCGCTCAAAGACGATAGTAATAATTTATAAGTACAACTTTTACGGTATATGTGAAAAAGTATTGCAGACATTTCTCTGCGCGAAAACAAACACGGTCGAAATTAAAAACGTATGCACCGCGTGTGCCTTTGCTTTCAAATAAACGAATAGGAATCCGAACTACCATGGATTCCGGGGGCTCGTGCTCAACCCTCTCGTTTAAGTCGTATATCCCAAATAGATTTGTGTGAAACTGAAATAAAAAAAAATTATTTTCTTATCAACTACGTGGTACTTGCACAAGCGGTTCGCGGTATAACTAGCTGTGTACACACGCAAAGGTCGTCACAAGTAAACTTATTATAAAGTTTGCGCGACACACTTGTACGCGCGCGTGAAGCCGACCCCAAGTAACCATATTATATTATGTAATATACAAAATATGTGGTTGTTTTTTTTGTCCCTCTGAAAACGGTTAAAATAAATTATACGAGACTTACACCGTGCACCGTATAGGGGTGGTTGTGGTTCGATTAAAAAGCAACGACGTCGTTGTGCATTATCATCATTCATCACCGTCCAATATACGAATTCATACG
Organism: Chaitophorus viminalis; assembly: GCA_025469195.1. Classification (NCBI taxonomy): domain Eukaryota; kingdom Metazoa; phylum Arthropoda; class Insecta; order Hemiptera; family Aphididae; genus Chaitophorus; species Chaitophorus viminalis. The sequence continues at coordinate 63,465 of JAIPRK010000431.1, forward strand.
TTGGCGGTCGTCTAGACGAAAGTCGGTTGGCGTCCGCGTGAGCTGACGGTCGACGTAAACCATTTGCTGGTCTGTTGTCCATCTCGCGTGTTATCGCGTACGCATCGACGTATTTTGTTTTATGTATTGTTAATATTTGCGATTTCGCTCACCAACATATCGTTTGTGATACCTATTAGATATACGTAGTGTAGTATATCATACCCGTATAGCTGTATAGGTAGGTACACCTTTGGTTCGCCGTCAATGTAAATTATTGTACGAGGTGGATTTAGAGTTAGTGAAAATGTTAACCTTTTAGTTTATATGATTATCAAATTAACGCCGGAAGTTGTATGTAAGTAAATAGTTGACGACTAAGAAACTCGCATTACTCATTCATACTGTTCACCTTCAAATAAATGAGGAAAATATTTATTAAACTTTGTTTTATTTCATCCGTTTATAACTACCAACTATAACTTATAAGCAACTATTATTAGCCGTACAACAATTATAATGTTATTTAAAGTTTTCACTATTTTGAAAAACATGTATCACTTGGTTCATATATTCTAAATATACGTGCGTATATTTATCACACCTCGCTCATTAGAATTTTCTATTTTACTGAACTAACAATTGTGGATAGTGTTTATAATTATTGGATAATAAATCAATATCAATTAGTCGAGTTTCAAAGTAATAAAAATAACTTTTCAACTTAACTTTTTGAGTAACCCACGTATGATTTTTATGCGTAAGTATATATATCGGCCGGTACTGTAATCATTTTATGTTCACCACTCACGTGTATTGTGTAGTTCTGTGCAATATAAAAATTATATAATACTGCTATGGGATTTTTATTTCTCTCTTTACGCTTGGCAATTTAAAAGAGTTCCGGTAAATTACAAAAAAAAAAAAAAAATCATATGCTTGGTATTGTATGACTTAACGTGTGGAATACATATATATTTACATATTATATATACGTTACGGTATGTTTTAAAAAAAATGAATATAGCAAACAAAAATAAAAAAGACAATAAAAACAAAGAAACAAATATAAAAATCAAATTATGGCTTTTATTCTAGATTCGAGTGGGTTAACCGTAGCGAGAAAGGGTTAATGCAGCACGCAGGAGCACCTTTTATACCTTTTTATCATTATTTCTCTCAAAATTATGACTGATTAGTGATTAATAAAGATAGAATAAAAAGTTATAATAAATATGAAGTTTTCATATATTGTACATTATTTTGAATGTTAAATTTTTTGTTATTCAAGTACTCATAAGTCACAAATGACATACATAATATACCATTACTTAAAAAATATATTTTATTTCATTTTATTTGAGCATTGAAAGAAATATAGTTTCAGGGGGACGATTTGGGACCCAAGATTGTAAATTTTACTAAGCTCATGAATTTATAAAATAGGACTGGATCAGGTATAGAAATTGTTGGTTGTTTGTCTTGCAAACAATAATAATAATTTATTCCCATGCATGTACACAACAATATTCGCACTGATTTTCCGTCGGACCGGTGCGTGTCCATTTCGCGATTATACTACAGCGCACCGTAATAATAGTATATTATTTACCTATGACTAAAAATAAGTCATTACCATACTGTACACCGTGGGCTAAAAGTAAAAAATGTCCTTACTAACATTTTCAACATTTCTATTTTTTCAGTAGATAATTTTTAACATTATCTGTAAAATATGTTTTTGCATCGCATACGCACGGTTGTTCTTGTCCATAAGTTTTATAAAATAAAAAGCAACCATGTCTCCGTATGAATATTATAAAATATAACATATCATATAAATGATATTTAATTCAATATAATATTTCTCAGTTAATTATCTAAAAACAAACCAAAAAAAAAAAAAAAATATATATAGTTAAGAGTTTTTTTTTGGAAAGAACTATTTTAACTATTTTACTCGCTAAATAATTTAAATATTATAGCTGGAACTTTTTTTTATTATTACATATTAATTTCTTATAAACATTTTATAACAGGTACCGATTCGATGAAAAAGAAAAACTAATAACTACCCAACAAAATTATATCATTGTACTATTGGCTATGGGACAGAGCTCTTTTATTAAGATCAAATAATATTTTGTAATTTATGATAGGACCTTTTTATCAAACAACTAAAACAGTTCTATCCACATATTATAAAAATGACAAATTGAAACACACAGAACGTTTATGCTTATTGTGTATCTCATTCATTACTAAACTCGTTGCACATTTAATTTTCAGCTTAAAACATGATGGCTTTGAACTTTAAAAGTCCAATGAAATACTTGAAAAAGTTAAATTCGAAATAATATTACCTTTTTTTTTATAGTCCACTAATTATCCACATACGGTTTTAAAAGCGCTCGTGAATCTGTCTGAAGTTATCGTTAAAAAATTTGGCTATCTAAAGTATACAAAATCGTCCCTCACTATTTTCTTTGTTAAATATACTCTGTTACAAACCCATATTGTTTAATAATAATTATTGTTATATCATGGTTATTATAATTCGGTCTTAACAACTCACTCGGGACGGATTTATCGGGAGCGTCTGCTCGGCGTGTTGAACAAAAGTCACGTTTCAAGACCGCCATCACAAATATATACTCGGGTCGACCAACGCAAGCTCTCCGTACGTCAATATAACTTTTAACGTCTCGAGTAGGTGATTTTTTCTCCTTCGAGAGGATTGAAATTCAATCAAATCGTTGTACACTTAAAACGCGTGAGTTTTGCACAGTGTACAATCCATTGTTTCTCGGTCGCGGTATAAATTCGAGTGTTTCGTGAGGTGATTGTAATGACATGCACATGTATTATTATATTTGTAAATCTATTCAAACAACGATAAGCATCGTTTTTAAACATTTTTTTTCTTATCAAAACTTTCGTATGGATGGGCTACACATAATATGGCATGGAGAAAAATATTATATTATTAAATACCACTATGTTGATGAAAACCAATATTATCTATATATATATATATATATATATATATACTTACGAACCGGTTACCGTCCCAAAAAGAAACAGTCCAGTGAACTGTGAAAGCGTATTATACTACTCCGAACCTAAAACTTGGCGATTTGTATTTGGATATAAGCAGTGACGTGGGAGTACGTATTATTATACTATTTGGTTGTTTGTTTTTTTCCCCCAAACAATACCAGCTTAAAATTTCTTGTGATCAACGTCGGACTAACCCTTGATAAGTCAATAATACACAGTCCAACCTCTGGTTAACGAATTTTTTTACGTAACGCGAACTATATGGAAATATTCCTTGAAAATGTTTCAACTTGACATTTTTTTTTCTTCAAAGAACCATCTGCAAGTTCGTAGTTATTCAGTGGTTCGGACGTATAATAACCATATAGATCTGTGCAGTAACCGTCTTGCACTTTTTTCCGATCCAATAGAGTCATAATATTATAGTTAATACACTAGCTGCAGCGCGTATTGATGCGCATAATAGTCACATATATGTATAGGTAACTTTAATATTAGATATAATTGTATAAACGTCGTTTATATACGTATATATTTACGCATTACCAGCGGACGGATTTCACATATTAGTTATCGGTCGTTACATGAATATGATATTATAATAATATTTTATGCGGCGTACATCTGCGACATTATTAAAACTTCAACCTGTCCCCACGCACGGAACGCGCAGTATACCTAATCGAAAAAAACGTGAATATATATTTATTCATGAACCGTCGCGCAGCGTGTCACTAAGTCAACGATATTATTACGTTTCATTCATGTACGGTTTATATTATATTTAATGTAGGTTGCAGAAGATTTTAATTCGATTTTTTTTTCACCCGTTCTCCGAATATCGTTTTCAACCGGGCAGCGGCCCGCGGACCACGCACACCAGTTATAAATAAACAGTCGCATTAGCGACCTTTACCCGTGGCGTGTTTTATGATAAAAATATAAAAATACTGCAAACCGTGAACAAAGTTATTATTATTGTATTGTAAACCGACAATGAACTGATAAACGCTACCAAAACATATTATAATAATATACCTACATGAAATAATATTTTACAGTATAATATTTGGTATAGGTACTATCGTATAAAACATTATACTTGGTGTTATTGCTATTTCAATGGAATTAAAAACGTTTACCTTGCATGTTTTAATTGAATATATTAAACTACATAGAATATGAGATAGATGAAAAAACCAAAACACGGATCTTTGGCAGTGAACGTGAAAACGTTTACTATAAAGCATTGATAGTTGATACCTAGTTTTCATTTGTATTTTTTATACTTTTTTCATAAAAAATTTACTTGACGTGCGCGTGCGTTGCGAAAGTTCGATGGTCATTTTGCAGAGTATTCTAAGTTTTTCGTTAGTTACCTTCCGACGGCTGAAATCAACGATTTTATTTTTAAGATTAACAACAATATTATATGAAAATAATACCACTAACAAAATATAATATAACATTATATGGTTTTACATTAATCGCATGGTTTCAATTGAATTTGATTATGTGTGTTTAAAAAATGCTCATTATGTAATGTTTTACAACGATAGTCGTAAGCATAGCGCTTATACTGCTTATGTACACGATATAGGCCACTGATAACATAAAGATCAAATGTATATAAATATATATATAAAAGATTAGGTAATAATATTATGTACTTTATTGATATTGTCGTGAAGCTGAGTTGTGAAAAATCGTCTAAATTCACAGGACTTGACATCTCATATATACTTCTATTGTACAATATTATAATATATATATTCCTACGATATAAATTATTATTTCGGTAGACGTACACTAGAAATTTACATATAAAATAAAAATGGATTCGATTAACTGGTAAAAGTGAACAAATTCGTCCCTTGGTGAATATGCAGCTATTATATATATATATATATATACCATCAAAATATTTTAATATAAAATAGCTAGGTACATTGTATTAGATACCGCTTTGAAGTGAAATTTATATGTACACAAAAGTCTCGTGCGCATGCTCATGGATAATAGTATACTTATTTATGTATCCGAGTAAGTAAAGTTAGTAAACTTAATTTGCTCGTCGGAACATTTTGAATCAGCCCAGTCGCCCGTGCGCACAGACAGTAGATGAACCGTTGACTGTTCAAATAATTTAATAATATAGCTATATTATTATGTTATATATATATATATATATATATATAGTCATACCTATATATTATATTGTTATACATTGTTATATATAAAGATATAAACAGGATTTAAAACCCAACCGATTAATATTTATAATACATATACTGTATTGCTATGCATTTAATATTCCATCCCGAAAAATCTGACCAAGAAATAATTTTTTCCATTTTTACACCCTTCTACCTGTTTAAATGTTTAAATTTAAGAAAATCCTTTCTCAGAAGGTCTCTACATCATACAACTAAGCTACTGACCAAATTTCACATCTATACGTTCAGTGGTTTCACCTAGGCGATTTTTTTTTTATATTTTACCTCTTTTATCCCATTTAACTTCTTTAGGAGTTAAGTTATGGAAAAATCTTTTTTCGGTGAGTCAGCTACATCATAAAATGAAAATACCGACCAAATTGCAAAACCATAGTGTCAGTGACTAGAGGAATTTTTTGCATTTTACCTTTTTAACACATTTTATTTCTTTTAACATTCCTGAAGGTCGAATTTAGGAAAATATTTAACAATTGTAATTATAATATAATTGTGATAGACATACTATATCAGCCCTCTTTAGAATTGGATTCAATAGCTCTTGTGCAATTTTTCTAGTGTTTTTCCCTATAAAAAGCTTCCTTTTTCAGTATTGCTAACATTTGAAAAAAAAAAAATCGTCAAATCGGTCAAGTGGTTTTCAAGTTATTACCAACGAAATATAGATTAATTTATACATATATACTCGTATTTCGAATGTCGTGATTCCACATGTACGTTTTCTAAATCCGATTGCATTGTAATTACTCGTACACCTGCAAACTTATAAATGTATAAAATAATATTATATGTTATGTTTTACTTGGTCAACTACGATAACAGCTAGGTTGTCGATCGCGTGTCGATAAAATAGTTATTAGGTACTTGTTATTTATTACCAACTTGTAGTACACCGTGGTAGGCGCGAGAAAATATTTCTGAGAAAGGGTTTTATGTTATTTTCGAGTGATACCGGCACCGATGACACCAATATTGTCAACAAAAATAAAAACTGAGAATTTAGTTAGGTTCCCTACATTCTTACTTATATAATATGTATTATATGAATTATATATGTGTAGAAACTACGGATTGTTAAGGGTATGCGTATAAAAATTGAAATATACATTTTCTTACAATTCGTGGAGAGAGGGGGGATAACCTCGTACATAACATTTTCTTGTGCACACGCTTGGTCAACAGTATTTATTCTTTTATTATAATTCACCCGGCAGCGGCGCGGTGGTTGTAGGTTTTTGTATTTTTTCCAGTTTCCTCGTTTATTATATATATATATCGACATGAAATTACTCAACATTCGTGTTGGACCTCATGTACCATTTGTATAATACAACAAGACAATATTATATTCATCTATAGGTGGCCCTGCAACCCTAAACTCCGTTATAAAATCGAAATTCGATCAACTCGATAATAAAGCATATCATTTTAGATGATAAAATTCATATTTTCCGAAGTAGTTTTCAAATATCTACGCATAAACAAACAAGTAAATAATTTATAACCCGTAAATTAATGTTTCAACTATGTTTATACACCTAATGATATTTATACAAACCTTCGTTTCAAACTTGAAATTTCGTTATTATTATATTGGTTTTGATTATAGATAATTGTATAATGAAACTCTCATATTTCAATGCAATTTTTCCTTTTCGTTTTAAAGCATATTTACTTATTACGAAAATGTTTCTGTTTTCATGAAAAAGACACATTTTTAAAAATCTTAAGAGTAAAATAATTTTCCTAATCAATCCTTCATTATTTACAACTATTACTATTGGTTACTATGCTATGTTAGGTTAATTTTTGATTATATTTCTTTTGTGCATAGTACATTTTTAATGTTTGTATTTAAGATATTAAATTTATGAAAATTAATGGAAAATACTACTTGTGTACATTTATGTATACTTAAAAAGTATTCAAAGTACTTTTTAAGTATTCTTTTCCGTAAGTATTTATCACTATAGTTTGAATACTTATTTAAAGTATATATTATTATTTCATAAAAAAACAATTTTTTTTTTAGTGCACCATTCAATTTTCTTATCTGACTTGAATACACTGACTAAAATATTAAAAATTTACAATTATTTTTAACAATTCAGATATTTGTGAATTAATTAGAATGTTATCAAAAGCGACTGCAATGGTAGTGCGATTAAAATGAATTTATAGAGAAATGTACTTATTCTGTCGTATCTCAATTAAGTATTTTTACTATATTATTATATTATACATTCTATGTAGTTTTATTTAGATTGTTCTGAACTCAATGAATTATTTTGAACATAATTTTTACAATACGTTTGTTGTCCCGAATACTTTCGAAAACTATTTGGCATACTCTTGCGTCGAAAATCGCCAATATAATGTAACGACGCCCCTTGATGCGTGAACGAACACCAAAAAAATTATACCGGTGCGTAGCCATGACCGAGATCGTGGTTCTCGTCGCGCATGAAAACAAAATACTACATACATATTAAGTAGGTATGTATAGGTGATCGCTGTCGCCCGTTCAAAGTTGACTCGGCAAATTTAGCCGATACTCAATGCATGAGGACAACAACTGTGGTGCAAACAATACGTCGCATATTCCTTATGACACAATAGTACAATACGATTTCGCGATCGATAGTCGGTAAGAACGTATAGGTACATGATTCTCCGCGTGAGACGCACTCGTATGCCTACACGCATGTAGGTCGAACACACCCGAAATCAACGTGTATGTTATGGTATGTGTACTGTTTTAGTATTATAACCGGCAAGTTCGTTTATTTCGTCTGCAAACATTATTTTTATCGTCTATGGCTGACGCGCTTTCGTCTCCACGGGTTTCGTTGATAATTGTGTCGCGCTTTGTCTTTTGATAATATGGAATACACCCATAGTTATATGTTATATGCAATAGTAGGCTAACTGTAATTAGTAGGTAATAGTCTTATGTTCATACAGTGAAATGACATTTGTGACAAACGTTTACTACAGGTTTGCGAATCGGTTATAAGCTAATCGGTGTATGCAAAACGATGATTTCATTTTCTCTTTGTCACTTATAAATTCATAAAATTGTTGATTTGAAGTTTATAAACCGATGTTACAATTTTTTTTCTTTTTTTTTTTGAGTATTCGAGTATTTGATTTGAGAAGTCAATATGCGTGATAATTGGCGTGCATACCCCATGGGGAAGGTTACTGGTTAGGAGGTATATGACATATCCATCTTCTTATTTTCTTTTTCGACTTAATATCATACTAATATTATACAACTATTTGATGTGTCCAATTAATATTATAACTTTAAAAAACTTTCACTTATACATTCAGCTTAATGAGTAAGCTATAAACAATTTTTTATTGAGAACATGGCCCGAAGTCCTTCCTTTTATGACTTTTTTGTTACCCATATACCATAAAAATGTATTGTGTTAAAAATACTCCCACCCAGATCACTCCTTTAAAATACTCAAGCACATTACTGTGCGTGCGGTGTATACTGTAAGATGTCATGCGTTGGGATCTATATCGTAATTGTTTGTTTTATTGACTGTGTCGGATTTGTACCTATACGGGCATTCTTTAAACGCTTTTAAAAAATATTATAAGTTGTATCGTGTAGCTTACGAATGTTTTAATTGATTGGTGTAATGAAACTATCGTTTTGGACAGATTCAGGTAGTCAAAATAATAATAGAACAAAATTTGTACGACTATTACAGTTGTAATAAATTTGTATATAAGTGCGCAAACTATGAGTACATAAGGAAGTTGAAAAACATTTGATGTTTCACCTGAACTCTATTGAAATGGCATATATATGTATAATACCTTAATATAATAGTGACATATAGACATTTATCACACTTGTTTTCTTCATGTTCGATTAATATACTTGCTATACTTATGTTATTTACGGAGTCGTCTAATATAATAAATTAATAATAGATTATTTAATCGTAGTGACAGCGCTTGAGTTTCATATCATCGAGCCACTTCCGTTCTACAAATTCTGTAATACATATTATACCGGTAAACAAATCGGTGTGTGCGCGTAATTCCGTAATGTTTAGAAGTTTTCGCTGTAAACAGGGTCGTCTAAAACGTATAGAACAATAATAATATTTTTGTTGTACACAAAATGGACGTGGTGTTATGTGTTTGTTATTTTATCAAGGACGCGCGTAGAACAGATGTTTTTTTTTTTTTTGAAAAAGCGGTCCCTGTTTTTAATTTTTATCATTACTCCTGTATACGGGAATTTATTTGACTTGACTGCGTGCGTGCACGTCTTCCAGTGTCTTATCAAAATACGCGCGCCAGCGAAATGATGTGCTCCAGACATTGTCGTCGGCAAAAATGTATGCGCACGTCGTGACGGCAAAAAGTAATACGTATATTATTATTTACATATTTAAACCGTTGCATTTCGATGTTTAAAACTCGGCTGTGAAGGGGTAAAATATTTTAGCGCGGAAATTTCGCATCTGCCGTGATATCTTGGCCGAGGTCCTAATTCAACGCACGTGTCAAAACGTGTCGTGCGCTTAAGTATTCAGTTAGATTCTAGATTGATATTAATATAATATATTATGTATATGCATGCGTAGGTATTTATATATATATATATATATATATGTAGGATGGAGTCCATCCGTTGGACTGTAGTGGTTGTAACGAATCATGCGTAACGCCAACGACTAAAATATAATTTATACTCCGACAATGACATCGAACGATAATTCCCTGCTTTGGTTCTCCGGGCATGTCCGTTAATTAAATAATCATAGTTTTCCGTGTATACATATAGTAATAATAATAATAATATTATTAAAATAATTTATTTAACTGTCCAACAAATATGACTGAAAAAAAATACAAAAAATCAAGTGTGAACCTGTAATGCATATAATAAAACCATTTATTATGCGAAATAAATGAAAAAAAAAAATTGTAACAAAGATTGTTTTCATGCTTGACGTAGATGTGTAGCAATGTAAATATATAATAATAACTTTAATATATTCTACTTTGTTTGCGTTTGAAATTAATCATTGAAATATTTAAAATTATGTTAACGATTTTATGTAATCATGTGGTCGTGGAATTGTACACGCTCACCAGACGTTGTTAAAATGTGTACTATAATATCTGTGCAACTATGGCGCGTCATCCGAATGAGTGTACCTAACGTTATAATATAATATTATCTTGTCTGTAAACTGTAGATCACACGCCCAGCACGAAAGTGAAACATTATAATTCAATATTTCTAAAACCAGAAGTGGACTACAACTGTAGTAGGTACAGTTGTTAGTTGTCAGCTTTATTCCGAAAAAAATCGTTTTTAAACTTTCCCTTTCCGCTTCCGTTGTTAATAGAAGTCCAGTGAATAATTATACCTTAAAACGTACGATTTCGTAAAACTCGTATCATAAGCGTATGTTTATTTTTAGCGACGTTTCATATACGGTTAATTTTATTATTGAACCCTGTTGATGGATTATTTTTGGTAAATTTTATAAAAGGATAAAGTACGGTAAACTTAATTAATCTAATTGAGCTACAAACATTTTGCAATATTGAACGTAAGAGATCTTAAAACGTAATTTCATTATAAACCGAACAAATATGCGACAAGAATGAAAAAATAATATTACAAAAAAATATAACATATTATAAAAACGTAGGTATATGATGGATCATAATATTGGTATCGGCAAGTTTAGTATTATATTTTAAATTGTTGACCTCCAAAAACCTTGGACATGGTATACTTGTATTTACGTACTGCAACATTGTTAAAAGTGAACGATATTTTTTTATAAAAAAAAATATTATTAGGAACTACGCAGTAGTTGTCAATTGTACATTTGTACTTTACGTAGATGTACTATAGATACAACTACACCAGGCATCTCCACTATTAAATTTCCGAGTGCGCCGACAAAGAAAATAATATTATACATTGGTCGAATTGACGTTTGCCCGTCGTGTCGTAATAAGAGTAATAATAATAATAATAATAATAATAATATAACAACACATTAATACAGCAGCACTCTCGTAAATATACGCAAGTAACATTGCGTTCCTGTTAAGCCGTGAACTTCTCGACAATCGCGGGTGCGCAGTTGTTGACTTGAGCGTAACGAGTTTTCTTTACAAAACCGGTCACCGTGCGATCGCGCGAATATGGACAGCGCGCGTATATTATTAGATATGTATATGATATTATAATAACGATACGCACGGGTTTAAGAACTATGTTTATGTCCGACGTGCGCACGTCCATAAAACATAATATTGTTATATATTATTGTACATAGAATGTGTGCATAAACGCGTATATGTATTACAAGTATCATGCGTGTAGCGTGTGAGTGTAATAAGTTAAGCCATAGAGTGCCGTGGACGCGCGAACCCGATGAACGAGATAAGAGGTATATTATACGCGATCAAAACACCAGAGCAGTGCACGTGAATCATATCATGTTTGTGTGCTCATTGTGTTACGTTACACAATTACGTTACGCGTTTCGTATTAACCACGTGCTTGTGGGTGTTTGGGTCAAAAATATTATGCTCTATGGCGTATATGCAATGTGACCTCGTCTATAATATCGAGCCATTCATATAAATAAATAATTGTTATAAAAAAAAAATAAATAAATAAAAACAGCAGCTTCTTCAAGATTTTGATTCAAAACCGTTATTAATCTCTCATTTTACAACAATAGTACATTCATTGTTCTATTTTGTATAAACTCTAGCAGTTTAGTTTTATGAAATGTTTGTTAACAATAAATTAATTGTAATTAATAATCTTTGTATTTGTATATTATAATGTATAAAAGTATAACAAATATCAGTAGTTTTAGTTTTTGATTATTTTACATACTGTGACTGTGTGTATGTGTGTGTGTGTACGTTTTAGTGTATTATTTACTGCCGATTCCGTAGTAAACAAAAACATTCGGTTGTCCTCCAAAATGTGTAGGGGTTGTGTAACGATAGAGGAAACTATATTCGAATCAAAAATGATTCAACCGTTTCAAGGGACGAGAAAATTTTTAATTAGGTTTTCGTTTTGAACAAACTTGGGAACGTAATATTATCTCGTTTATAGTGCGACTCCAATTGATTGCAATTTGTGCTGTGTCAAAAGATCTTGTACGTGATGCTGTTCAATACCCAAGGCGACCTTCCTAATTGAAAAATCCCTAATTGATGACTTTTTCATTTTATCGTTTAGTCACTATGAACTCTTTGTAAAACGCTTGCGTTTTTATTGAAGGATAAGTTAATCAAATTCTGTTCTTAACGATTATCGTTATTTTTGTTTCAAACAAACCTCCCAAAAAAACAAATTTCCGAACAGACATCTCCTCAAAATACACATTTGGTTAGGTTAGGTTAAGTACAAGTGTAACTTACCTGATTGCGTTTGCTAAAAAACACCGAACCCGCTCGCAATATAATGATGTTATACGTTAAATGTGATCGTCAGGTGATGTGTATGATATCAAATGTGTACGGCTAACGCAAAATGTCTGTCGCAGTTTACTACTACCATTGTTATCCAATGGATACGTATTCTCACTCTGAATGCGATAAAAAGTTTTCGGCTGTCAGTAATCGATTTATTATTTTATACGATTTAGATATAACACTAAACAAAATAATCAGGTAGTTAAAGATGATTGCCGAATAGATGTAGCTAAACACGTCAAACAATTATGTAGGAATATTATTATACCACTATAATACATTGACTATTTTATTTTTTCCTAAAGTTGTGACGCTATAGTGGAAAGATAAAACTCGAAATAATACAACATACGATATTATGTGACGTGTGTGTCATTTTCCGGAGAAAGGAAAAAGAAAATTAGAAACTGACTGTTTGTCGTATATTCGATACATTCGATCCATCTACAACAAAGGCTCATATTATGGGTCGTCGACAGCGGTATCAATCTCGAGCAAACTTTTACGGTGGCGAGGGCACACAGTGGACAATATATATTCGTATTTCAACCAGTGTTATTACATTGGTATCTCTTGCCCAAGCATATTTTTTCTTTTGGCAACAAACGTAACAGGAAAAAAAAAACCGAAAACAACATAAAAAAATAAAATAATTGTGTTCCATATTGAACAGTGTTTTTTATTTTCGGCGCACCAGCCAGTAGCGCAAATATTTTATTATTATTTTTTATTTTTTACCAGGACTATACCAATCCACTTAAATACACCAATAGTTATTTTTCAAAGTAAAATCTCAAAAATATCAAGTTTTCTTAAAATAAAATTATTGATTGCATAATTATTCAAACAATAATTAATGGGAGTGTATTAAAAATAAATTATAACTAAAAAAAATCTTGGGTAAAACTCCTTGGTCGGGTGAAATACACTAGGATTAGGGTGAATGATTTTGCTATATTGGTCTTTTAAACTTGTAATCGTATACTACCTCGAAAAAAAACTAATTTAAATGAAAGAGGTCGGGTGATGTTGCTGTACTCAAGCAACACATCGTTGAGTCATAAGTTTTTTCGATTTGTATCTATAGTCGTAAACATTCTCTGTATCATAATTCAAATGTATAAAAACATTTTTATATTCTTCCGATTGACTAAAATGTGCCCAGTAAAATCTTGGATTTTCAATGATAGATAAAAAGTAAAAAAATTACTTATTGATATTACATTCAAGCAATTCAACTCATAATTATTAACTATTATTACTCGCTTTATCACATTAAAAACTGCAGTTATATGAGTTGATTGTTGACGCATTTTTATGTGCATTAGCCTGTAATTATTTTGTTGACTATAATTTTTTTTCTTTTCTTTTCATGAGTTTTTAGTTTTATTTCATATAAATTTTGATATTTTGTGCGTCAATAACTGAGTACCAAGTAACTGGGTCCTACTAAGAATAACTCATTTAATTCAGTTAGTTCCAAATATTGACAAAAAAAAAAAAAACAAAAAAATTCCACCTATAGTAAGTCTTTTTGCGTTTGATCCATATGCAAATGGTAAAGAATTGGATACTTAATGATAATAATTATTACACACCCTTAGCCTGCAGCGGTCAACTGCAGAATACGACGTATTACATTAATGCGTCTTGACCGAAGGCGCCTCCTGCAATAAATCGGTTGTTATTAAAATAAGTTGTGCAAATGAAATGGGCTGGCGATGATTTGTTGAACGTAATGTTAAGCTATTAAAACGTCTTGTAGCAACGCGTTCAAAATTACTCGCGAACACTATATATTATATTATTCAGCGCAGATTCAGTCTTTCCGCTCCCGCTATGTATTTCTCCGTATTATTATTTGTGTTATTGTTTTTTTTTTTTTTTTTTTATCATTGTTATGAATTATTATTATTAATAACTTTGTATTAATGGCACGCACTCGGATATAAGCTTATAAAGGGTGGCAGCGTCGGTGGCGGGCGCGAGTAATGGAAGTTTATTTGTACGCGTAAACCGTCTTACGAGTTGACCTGCAATGCTCCATGAATACATTGTTCAACTAAAGTGTGACGATAATTTTTCACGTCATGGGATTGAAAATCTTTCGAGTGGCATAAGCACCGCACTGTCATTATTATAATACATTTAACATGTATTATATATGAAGAAGTTTGTTCCCTCCATCGATTACATTATTCTTCGATAATATTTTCGAAATTTGAATTTTTTGGATAAAAACAAAAAGTTTTGGTTTTCAAATGGTACGCAAAAAGTTATCGGCAAATTATGAAAATATGTGATCCTGCCCGACCGATACGATGCGTGGTGACAAATCAGATTTCAAAATTGGCATTTCGCTCAATATTATATACTATCTAGTTGGAATGTTATTGTGTTTACATTTATTGGCCATCCGCTGGAAATCGACTTTTACGTTCAATCTCAATACCTAATCTTAGTCAAGCTCGATCCATAGTTAAGTGTACACAATGAGAGATTAGGCAGATGGAGTGAAACAACTATTGTTTCCATAGACAAAAGGCTCTGCATGGTTGACGATATTATAAGTACATTTTAATACACAAGTACGTTTATTTGTGACTTTGTGTATGTGTGTTTGTGCAAGAGTTTCACACGAGGCGAAGTGATATTTTTGTCCTTTCTACACGTGTTGCAGGATATAATAATATCAGACCGTTTTCGTGTACAATGAATCGAATGATTTAACAGTTAGAGAGTTAGACAACAAAGAGAACAAGAATACATTACTGCATGAAAATAACGAATTGTTATCAAGTGACTAAAAAAAAAAATATATTTATTTAATATTATAATATTATGTTGTAAAGTATTTCACGTGAGTATCGCTTGTCGATCGAACAGACGGCATTTTTTTGCATTTATTTGTTTTGTTTAGTGTGTATGTGTGTGTGTCCCCTCGTTATTTATTACGTACAATTTAATATCACACTCGATCGGAACAGAATTTGTCGCTATATGCTTCATTTCCATATCGCATAACATCTCGCGCAGCAGATATAGATACACGTAATGCAAGAGACGCGTTTTCGCGTGAAACAAAAACAGCACATGAAACGATTGTGCGCGTGCTCCTGTATACTGCAGTATTGATACGCGGGAGGAAAATCCGATACGATATTATATTGTTTTCCGCGACGATGACACTGTCGTACTGGATTTTAAATCGACGTCTCCGGCGGAGGGGGACGAGCAGAGCAATATTGAAAGAAAAAAAAACAGTACAAAGTAAATAAAATACAAAATATAATACCTACATAGTAATATAGTATTGTGCACGGAGACGCAATGTATACGTAAGATAATATAAATATAAGTATATTGTTGAATATTTCC
Source organism: Chaitophorus viminalis (assembly GCA_025469195.1). Taxonomy (NCBI): domain Eukaryota; kingdom Metazoa; phylum Arthropoda; class Insecta; order Hemiptera; family Aphididae; genus Chaitophorus; species Chaitophorus viminalis. The sequence goes on from JAIPRK010000431.1 coordinate 79,613, forward strand.
TCCGTCGAATGCACTGTCATCCCCCGTGTTAGATGTGCGCGCGCGTTGATATATCATATATTTAATATTGTATTTTCGTTCATATTGCGGATCGGCTCGTATCGCGGTACAATGGGTGTGCACTTGTTCAGCACGTTCAGCTTGTTCACGGAAAATTGCTTTTCCCTCGAAAAGTAGAACTCGGGGCAAATATCTATATATCTATATATATAGTAATACCCTGTGATCCGTTCGTTCCGATTATGCACGTGTTTTTACATTAAAATTTCCTAAATTAACTTTAAAAACATTACAGCAACACTAGATGGACTGTCGGAATCAAATAAAAACACGACATTTTTATTCGTGTATTGTAACAAAATAATTCGGTTGGATTATTATTATTGTTTACAAATAATTAAAAATAATTACTTATGATGATTACCTTATACACTGTGTCCTAACTAGGTCAAGCTATACAGTACCTATGTGGCTATGTCTATATACAGCTGATTTTCTAATAAACGCGTCTTCGGTGGTAGACGTAAAAACGTTCATCATCGAATAACACGGGTCAAATAAATTTAAAAGTGCTAATGGTCTTAATTTGCGTGTCTCTACAGTAGTAGGTATGCATAGGATGTATGTAAGGCAGTTACGTTAATCAATTTTTACCCAAGTTTTAATTCGTGTATTTCGTTTGCCTATGACGAAGTGATGAACTTTGTCACGGAAGTCCAATTGTGCACTGCAGCTGTATACTATTAAATGGCGATTTTTTTAGCAAATTGATATAATATATTAACAGCACCGTAATGTTATGACTACTCTGTTACCTTCCAGCAGACTTCGAATACTGGAAAATATTTATTAAATACGCATAGGTCGTATATTATGTTAATTCCTGCAACAAAGTAAAATAAGCTTTAATTTTTATGATGATTCCATGTATTATAATCACATTTATTTAACATTATTGTAATATCTAAACATCTATATCGTATTTTTCATGTTGAACCACCAGTAATTGTATCCTGTAGTGTGTATACAATAACATGCAATGGTGCATGGCGCATGGCTTGCATGCACTTATTATGAATAGAATAATGATAGAAAAATTATAAATAGAATGTCTACCGATTAGCAGAGAATAATAGGCAAAAGAGGTGGGAGTATGCCTTTTTTCAGTTAACCTTGAAATCACAACAGAGAACATAAAATAGGTAAGACAATAGTATCTGACCCTACAGACCTTGGCAATTGACATGCGTATCATTTTATAACCAATGGGAAAAGATGGTGCGAATCTAGTGTAAAACTGTTAAGAATAATATTGAATGATTATCGATACATACATAGTACATACATACATACATACATACATACATACATACATACATACATACATACATACATACATACATACATACATACATACATACATACATACATACATACATACATACATACATACATACATACATACACACATACATACATATATATATATATACACTTTATTACTATTGTTCGGAAAGCATCATCGACGGTTATAATAATGTCTTGTATTTATAATATAATCTTAATAATACGTATAGTATTTAAAATTTAAATTTCAACCCCGCCGTTTTTCTAAAAAATCTATTCAAAACTTTTTTTCGGAGTTATTAGTTATACAGTTTTAATTATATAAAAGTAATCTTTTGTTAATACAAGATACACATTCACTAATAATCATCATTGGAAACGATGGTTCCATATGAATATCCACAGTATTAACTATTAACAAATCAATTAGGACGAACAGATAAGCTACATAGACGGTTTTCGTGTGCCGTAACACTGTGTATCGTATATTCACCGTACATCAGTTATAATAAGTAGTAATATGCCAATATCAAATTATATGTTTAGTGGATATGATTAAGTATCCATAGGTAGTAATGACGGATTAACTATACCTGTATAGACTCCTAACAGCAACAACACGTAACCACGGGCACAAATAGAAAACAAAATTGTTGAGGCTGATCCCCCGGAATACTACGATACGCTAATTTGACCCTGCCTACAAAGTACATTTCTGTTGTTAATATTCATTAAGTTGTATAACATTTTTAAATACAAAAATGATACAAAGTATAAGATATAAAATGTCATTTAATTTAGATAATACACATAAGAAGGCTTTGGTAATTTTATTAATTAGTTGAAACATTTAATTGCAAATTTTTAATTATATATATTGCAATTTAAAAAAAGCTTTTAGTAAAACGATTTAATCTTGAAATTAATACAAATCACTAGGGAATTACAGGAGGTATTATGACCCCGAAACCGTGTACTCCGTAGCGAGTCTCATTCGACCTAGGAACCCTTTTTTTTTTTTTTCATAAATTTGCCTTTTATACATAATGATTGCTACTAGTTTTTAGATGAAGAGGATTTGAATAACAAAGTTTAAAACTGGAAAAATGTATTTACGGTCAGAAAAATGTAAACAAGTGGACAGCGTGGATACTTTATAAATGTAACAAAATTGCATTGCATAATGTATGCAAACTACTAAATATACAACACTAGTATTAATTTACAATGGGCCCGTGTGTATACATCGTAGAAGGGCTCGCTATGCCTAAATCCGATGATATCCATATTATCAATTTTACGGACCTACGCTTAATTTTTGAAAAATTGAATTATAATTCAAAACAATAATGTTGGAGTTTTTTTGTAACGAACACGTCATATTGAAATCGATATAGCCGTAATTTCGTTTAGGAATATCAGAATCGACATCGTATATTGTGGTACATTTGCAAGAGAAATGAACAGGGTGGTGTACATGGACGGAGAAGACGACGAGGACGTTAATATATGACGCACCGTCAACGGTGTCATCCGCGATAATTAGTGAAGTACGCGCCCCGCGAACAAAGAAACGGTTTAAACGAGTGTTGAGTGGGCACGTGCAGCGCGTGGGTGAAGACGTTATAATATTCGCCATCACGTATCGGTGATACGTACTATATTATTATAGTCGGGATGGACACGAAGATGACTTGTCACCGTTCTTCTGCGAAAGCGACAAACGTGGACGGGATAATTTTCAAATCAATATAATATGTTGATGCGACGGACCGGACGACCTCGAATCGCAGACCGAATACGCATTTATTTTTGTTTCGTACCGTTCGTTGCGCGACGATTCGTTTCGTTTTCACTTTTCCGTCACGTCGATATTATTGGAAGACATTGCAATACTATATATAATATATACAATATGTTTAACAAGTGCAACGTTAGTGACGAGTTAACCCGCAACCGTTACACAGGTTGGATTCACACCGTACCGCGCCATGTATTTTATTATAATGCGTGATACACTGATATACTAATATTACATACACCGCAAACCGTGTGCCAAATCAAATGTTGGTTGAATAATATTATTACTATGCGTCAGCTTATCGCGCAGAATCCGCAGTAACTGCACGTTTAAAAGTTCGATTAAATCAACTTAGCTGTAACGCATGATGATCATCATCATACTATTATCTGATAGTATACTCCCATATAACGCGTGATAAATTCCATGTTCATTATAATACACATATTGTACCATATGACATACTTAAACGTAAACAAGTGGCTCGGCCAATAAGAAATAATTATATTTTACACGTGGCATGGTGTATGCTTTAGCATGAACTCGCCATGTATAGGTTCAATCGAGTTTTATAAAATGCCGCAGTCGTATAGTCGTCGTCGCGCACACCATTCGTTCTTGTCAATCCCACGCATCGCCCGTCAAAGGGGTTCTGGCAAAAGGGTCCCGATGAATCCTTGCAGGGTCTTCCGCGAAAAGACTTCGGACGAGGGATTTCGGCGGCAGGACGCGCGGGTATATTATAATGTCGACAGATGTATACAGTACTATCGCTAGCCATGGGTCAGCACGTCAGTGTTTCTCTTTTAATTTTGTATCGAAATCGTATATCGAAATCGAATTCGTGTCCGGGGCGGCAACCCTACTCGGATGCGATCGCATTTGTCACGTCACATTGTGTACGGGTTTTCTGGGTGCACGTCCGTTTTTTTTCCTATTTAAACGCTCGCATGTATATGTTTATTATAATTTTACCAATCCCCGTCTTCTGCTGCCGCGTAACCTGGATACCTACGTGCACGTACATATTATTACTCTTCACAAACATAAACGTATAATGTTAATATTAAATTGTCGTTTCGATCTCCGCGCGCGGCTATCCATGGATACGTTGAAGATCCGGTGCGTCCAGGGTTGGTCGGGGTGAATAGAAATAGGTCTCTCCGCAGCGCGACAAAACTCATTCCAATGCGAGTCCATCGCTGGTTGTCCGGTCAAGAAATAAAAAAAAAAAAAAACTATTCATTAAAAAAGAAGGTATTGCGCATATAGTAATATATTATCGTGCTCACCAGGAGTTGGATATACGTGCAGCGGCAACTCGTCGTATGGGCTTATGCAGCGACAATATATTATTATGTTTTCGTATAAATATAATGTATACACTCAACGAGGGGTGGGTGATGAGTTGATTTTATCGTTTTTGATAACGCGGGGAAAACAAACGTAATCGCTAGTAAACAAAACGCATATCACCCGAGGGTAGTTCGAATTCCCGAAAACACACCCCCTTTTTTACCCCGGTAGCTCGCGTAGTCATCGCACCCTATAACAATCGATCTACTTCGGAAAGTCCATGTACATACGCACGGCTGGCGCTTATCTTTGTGTTACAAAAGTCTTTGCGTAAGTAACCGTGAACGCCTCGAGTTGCCGAAAACGTCAAGACTCGGGGGACAACGAATATTCCGAAACAACGAGTACGGGAATTGGGCAACATCATAGTGTTTTTGTACCTACCCCACGATGAAAAATACCCACTGTCCTAGTATAACTTGAATCGAAATTCGAAGTAAAATAAAATATTACACATGCACCAGTAATGTAAAATCACGTGTGTTAATATTGCGTGCACTATGTATAAATAATATTTAGTGAACCTATCCCACGTTTTACCCATTAAACGATATGCTGATGTAGCAAAACGAACGTTTTCAAGTTTCCCGGGGAAAAAAAAATATCTTCATTCATATATGCATGAGCTTGTTGCTGTGTTTGTCGATGTAATTGGAAATACTTATCGAAGTTTAAGTTGTTCTCGCAAATGTATGTATGTATATCTTCGCGTATTGCGATTTCTTCTGACGCTCGAGTAAAAAAGTAGAATTGATAACTTGACCGTCTATCTCTGTACCCGAGGTATGAATATACTAGGTCTCGCATTCGAAAATCGTTCCACTGTCACCGTCGCCCCCGTCCCCGAGATAGGATAAATGATAGTATTATAATATAATACAATATTCTTGTCGTGTGTTTGAACCGCACGTGAGGACGTATTCGTATTTTATTTGTTTAGTTTTAAGCTCACAATATTATGGGTGCACATATAGCCAACCTGGAAGAATAATATTAATATGGATATTGCCTGTGCCGAAGTAGTTTACGCAAACATAGCCGACGAGAGATGTTGTCATTATTCTTCAGTGCACACGCGTGCGTGGGTAAAGTCGGTGTTAGCTTTAATTAAAACGGTTTTCGACGGAGATAAAAAAATGCGTTTTCATTTCACGTATACAAATATAAAACTACCTACTATATAATATTTACTCGGCTCACTCAATATGGAATTTCTCTGGATCAAACGCTACAATAATATAGTGACTTGAAAACCATCTTCGTTGATCGTATCAAACAACTAATATAAAGTATGTACCTATACGGAGTCGTAAAATAATTAACTATTTTCAATACCGTTTCAAGCTACAACACATGTAAAAGTTCAAACAAAACTTATTATTCTTTTATTATAATACCTTTAGGCGGACCAATGTTCCGATGACGTTTTCATTAATTTTTACGCAAAACGCGAGTCACCACATTACTATCACTACTACAATAATTATTGTTTTACTGCTCCTTAAGTAATCGTCCATGTATTATGCGCAACCAATGCAATATTATGTATCTTTCACATGACCGTGATGTTTGGTTAGATTCTGTATTATAATCGCGTTCTGCGGATGTGACGACGGTGTATATATAATATAGACGTTTATCACGCATGATAACTTCCGTAATATCCTAAAATGACTATAATAGTAGATAGTATGCTGATGATAATAACGCGACTCGTAAGCGTGTATTTTACCATGCTCGGATCATGATAAATCACCAATCATATTTTCACCTGGTGTCACCCTGTATGTATTATATATTGTGTAGAAACACGCCACGGAGGAACACAACTATTTAATATTATTACATTCGTATGGGGTGAGGGTCAAGAGTGGTTTTATAATTGCACAGAACATGTACGTATATGTGCTTGACAAACCCGAGATGTGTATATTATGCGATTGTTATTATGTGTGTTCGGTATACGCGCTCGCGTGTTGGGGAAAGGGAGTGCTGTCGAGAGACGGTCAAGAAGTTTCGCACTCGACTGCAAACAAAAATACACTTAACCCTTAAACGTGCCCGTGATGCTATACGTATAGTAGTAATTATATGACATACGAGTCGTATAATATAATTTGCGACTGTCGTGCACATATATACATAGGTACGCTCGTCCGCAGTCATACACTCTTTTATACGTATTATGTTTATGCGTCCAAAGTAATATATAACGTGCAAAACGAGAGTCGATTTCGCCGCAATTGACTACGGAGGATTATATGAATTTATTATTGTTTACTGAAAGCTTATACCCGGCTTGGGTGATGTTATAACTATTGGTGCTCAGTAATAAGTTATAACTTTGTAAACAATCATTACTGAGCGACATTATTATGGAATAGACTTTACAGTTATAGTACGACTCATGACGCAATGGATATTTTGACGAAATACTGCTGCGTACCGTAATAGTGATAGCAACCACTCATATATTATATAGTGTTTTACGTTCGCTCTGCAATGTGAAATCAATATTATTTTATATATCTTTACAAAATAACAATAAAATATGAAAAAAATAGACAACAAAATGAAAATAAACCTTAATATTTTCAACAAACAAAAATAAAATGTGCTAGAAACTTTTTGAGTTGAACTTGTTTCGTGTATAGGTACTACTTTTAACACGTTGGAAATAAATACGCAAATGCTAAAAGCCCTATACTCATAACATACACTTTAAATTTTTCACCGGCTAAAAATCGAATTGTAAACCGTAACGTATAGTAAATGTATAGGTTATGTAAATGTGCGTTTTAAACGCAACATAATAACAATATTGTATATATTGAAAAACATTGCTGGTATTGTGTCTTTGTTATTTTTCTTGATTTTCTGAATTTGATTTGGCTTAAACGATAAGAACATAAATATCCATAATATTGTATTATTATATTGTGACGATCCGAAAATGCAATATCATAGACGTTGTATCATCGCGCGCGCGCGCGGGTATTATACCGCGGCAACAGCCATGTTAATTTAACGGCATTATTGTTTCGCACGGGCGCCGCGGGAGGACGTGCGCTCGCCGCACATTATTCCTCGCCGTATTGCCGAGCATCGCAGACGGGGATTATTCAATACGACCATTACACGATATATCTATATGCATGTATTATATTATGTACTTATAGGACGTGTATTTGTACATAATATGTACACATAACACGAACGCATACCATGCATATATTATACTATGTATATGTACATACGAGGAATATATTGTATTATCCGTGTACATGTGGCACGCTGTTCTTATGCGCATGTATATAGTCATATATCATAATAATGCGCGATATCTGTGTGCATAATATGTATTATTATTGTTGTATGTTTATATTACAGCGTGGCATTTCAATTTAATCGGAAGCCACCACCGCCGCTGTGGTGTCATGCGTCCCCCCGGGGGAAACGTATATCTGCGCGGCCACGGGTCGGTAGAAGTGGGACATGATACAAGGGATAGTCGGTACGGGCCGCTCGGATATAATAATAATAATATTATGTATACGCGCGCGGAAATCGGTCCGCGTAAAGTTCGACTTAATCATTATAGTTATAGTCTCGCGGTCTGCATAAATATCGTATAATATGCGATATTGTACATACACGTGCGGTACAATTAATATACAAACGTATATATAATATATACATGTCCAAACGAAACCAACTGCGGTATACCGCTCACGCGTGAACGTATTTATATAATAATGTAAAACATAATATATATATATATATATATATATATATATATACACGAGTATCTACTGCGTATAGCGCGCGATTTAGGTGACCACTGTAACCGCACGAGATCTTGCCGTCACTGTATTCCGCAGTGTACACACTTTGCAACGATATAGAAACTACCATCATGCTATAATATACGCGTACACCGCAATTTATCGGCTCGGACCTGAAACGACAAGAGAGTGCAGCACCCAGTAGCGGCTCTAGGTTTTAATTCTAAGTGGGGCCATAAACTTCACACACATTTTTTTTCAATATTATATGATTTATTTATTCAAATGTTTCAACATCAGTGCCACATATTACCTACATTAGTACAAAATATAATACAAAATAGTAAGTACTCAAGTCAATAATAGTGTATAATATTATATTAATTTCCTATTTTTTTTGTCTGGAGTTTGGAGGGCATGGCCCCTAGCCCCCGCCCCCCCTAGAGCCGCCACTGGCAGCCCCGTGTGTAAAATTTGTATTAACCACAATATTGAGCGAAAAAGATGGTTGGACTTTGAAAAATAATGATGGTAATAGTATCATGTTCGTTGAAATTTAGAAATGCACAGTCCGGGAGGTTAGAAGCAGAATTAATTTACGAATAACTGGTGCGGAATGTCTGGACTGAATATATCAAACTAGAAATAATTAACATTTCATTGCGCAGTTATCAAAATGTTTTAAACGGTTATGGTGTACAGAGAGTTATCAAAAATAACCCCGGGTAACACGGTATGCGATCAAAAAACGAAGCTTTATAATCCAGCTTTATCGGGCTGCACGAGCAATAAAGGAAAAAAAAGTCCTAGGTCGTTGATGATTTTTGTAATAATTGGTAGTTTATAATTTATTTTTTATTCCATCGCGCGTTGTTTAAATCGTAAAGGTATTTAATTTGTTCGTTCCTTAAATGTCCAGACTTCTTAGTTTATTATGCCGTCCAGAAAGTTATCCACTTTCGGTTCACATAACGCGTAACGAGTTCGTCCACTCGCATCGCATAATAATATTTATTTATTTGATGAAACATAAATGTTATTGCTGCAACGTGTACCCGTCGATCGTGGGGTGATTAAATTTTTATCCGGCGAGCTTATTTTATCGATATTCAACCACGTCATATTATTAAAAACCGTTTCGGTCCATTGCAAAATGGTTTTTAAATGTGCAAACGCACGCGGATTATAGCGTTAACGTTCGTATATGCATATCACTGAACACTTCAACAACATTACAGGCCGTCGTGCATAATCGTTGCGTAACTCGCGTATAAATTTAACACTGATGGTACCGCGTCGTATAATGACCACGGTTCTCCTCTGCCCGTCGGTCGGGTTCGTCGGAGGAGAGGTGACGGACCGAAACGCCACCGCCGCTATTTTCGTGCGATGTTTATTTTCGTCCCGTCTAAATATTCGACGATTTTCGAAAATTAATAACGGTATAGAGCATAATATTATGTGTACACGGCTGTGCGTTATATTATTATTATCAACATCGTCGCCGTCGTTATCGTCGTCGGCTCGTCGCGATATTAATATTGTGTAGGCACACACACACGTCTGGTACGCGCGTATTTCTACAAAAATAAAACCAGACGGGCGCGTCGTATGTGTACGTGAGACGGGAAACATGACGAATGATGATTACCTGACGGTCGCCGAGGCGTGATGTCGCACGGACACACTTCGCGGACAAACGTTAGTAAAATTGTATATATATATATATGTATATATATTATGTATATTTTTTTCCTCCAAACGGATCGGAACGGTCGAGAATTATTTATACCATCTGCATCGTTTCTCCACTGTAGGTAATGAAATTGCGCCCGGAAAATAATACTATATACATCGAATGCCCATACATCGCGAGTGCGTTCCTAGAAAAACTATATATTAGTATACACCACCGCGCCTGGTTTTGTACCCACGCGTTATAATATAACTGCTTGACGACCGGAATATTGAAAAAAGCTAGTGTTTCGTACAACGCTGCCTTAGGTACTTGGCCAGCACTTTTGTGACGCTCCCGTGGAAATTACGGCCAGCATTTTTTTTTCGCGCTTCTGGACCGCCGGACAATTTGTAACAAACAAACAAACTGTAATTGGATCTGTTGGTACATATAAATCAAAAACAACATCTGACGATATGAATTGTCACGCGCTGTCAGGATAAAAATTTATAACGCAAACGTTTCCATGATATAATACAAACGAAATTGTTCGAGAAAAACTTCGCTCTCGTGAAACTACGGTAAATTATGTTATCCTTGGAACACAAGTTTTTACCCCATACAGAAATGATCGTTCGTGATCCTGAGTTCGGTCCAACGGCTGCTTTGTCTGAATTATGAAATTATCTGCACATGCGAACTGCTGTTGGACACCATATTTCGACTAGCGATATCCAACACATGCAGCTATTCATTTATTCTTCTGGAAAACTGAATCGTCTATACTATACAGTTCTCAACCTATTATGAGCGTGACACTGAAATTTTAAATTATTCATGACCATAAAAAAATAAAAATAAAAATCGTATAGTAAATGAAATCATGATTTTTATTTATTAACACGCTTTTTTAACAGATCTGAACATCTGGTACAGTATTATGAAAATAAATTTACTATAAATATGTAATACAAAATAATTATTTAATGACTTCCTTAATGCTGAAGACTTTTTACGGGTTCTTTTATATTGGGATGGATATTGATGAAAATGATCACCGCTCATAATGTTGAGCATATCAAGGTGATTTATATATTGACATGTATATGTCGTATGGGTGGGGGTTATTCTGTTAATTTGTCCGATACCGAGAATGTTATTATGACATCATTAGTCATTCGTCATGAGGTTATCGATATTTCCGATAAAAACATCGATGTTTACCTGAATCAGTTATATGAAAAATTGTACCTATTTGAATGCCTGCTACAATTCAAGAGTGAGGATAGTAGTCAGAAAAAAACTCTTTTAAAATGATAATATAATATTAAAAAACTAAGAGTATCTACACTACATACAGATACTTCGATACATGTTTATGTCTTGTTTCTACTGAATATAGTTCATGTCGATGTCAATTTAGTAGAAACAAGACATATACATGTACCGATGTATCTGTATGTAGTGTAGATACTCTTATTTTGATAAATAACAATAAACTATAAAACAGAAAATCCTTAAACTAACTTAGGTACTTAGTTGAATATTGGGAATGGTATTAAAACATTTTCATTTTCTTTTCATAAAATGGGTTTATTTTTGAAGTTATTCTTGAAAACCAAAAATGTCTTTACCAACTTTTTAGGCATAAACTTAAAATAGATTTCTCACTCAACAGTTTTTCCCGCCTTTATAGACTCTATAGCAGATGTTACCAAACTACAGCCTTTGGGCCACATCTGGCCCGCAAACAAGTTTTAACCGGCCCCTCAAAGGACAGTAGATAATCTAAAAATATGTGAAATACTCAAAGTCGTTATCGCGCACTATCATGATTTATAAGCTGAACGATTGATTACATTTAAGTAGTGAGAGAGATTAAAAAAAAAAAAATTTCAATTATATATATATATATATACATTTATGCTAGCACTTATTTATGCGAACAAACATTTTGTTAAATGAAATACATAAAATTAAAATATAGATCGGCCATATCTGACAACAATTTGGAGACAATTTTAAAAATTTGAACCAGTAATATTGAACACCAGTTTGATAAAATGTTAACAGAAAAAGATCAATTTCAGATGTCTTATTGATAAAAAATTATTAGTAAAATGAATACTACGTATGTTTAAGTATATATTATAAGAATTATTTTTTGAATATTGTTAAATTTATATATTTATATCTCTATAAAATTAAAAATTATATTAAAATGATTAATAAATTAATAAATAAATAAAATTATAATTTATACCTGATTATATATTTTGGCCCGCTAAGTGCTTTTAATATTTTATGTGGCCCAAGAATGAAAAAGTTTGGAAACCCTTGCTCTATAGTATAGAGTCTATACTTTCCACGGGAATAGTAACGTCTGGAGTTCTTCATCTGTACATCTACGCGTTGTTTACTTTTTTCAATTGCTTCCCTCGACATATGACTGGGTCTTAATTTAACCTATGTCTACTGTGTATGTATATAGCTTTTGATATTTTCATGAAAAAAAAAAAAACATAGTTATACGTTGATTTGAGATGCAGCGCAATCGGTATCTACTATATATAGCTACTATAGTGATGGTGTCGCGCAAATTGAAATCACTTTTAGGTTTTTATCTTTGACATCAGGAAGAAAAACACAATTTCGTCTATGCACTGTAGGAAAATGACGTTTTTGACGACTTCGTTGAGCACATCTCATACAATATGTCGTTTTCGAAGTACTTCCTTCCTGCTCTCGTTTTTTTTTAAACCGTTGACGAATTCTTTTGATTTACCTCACCGTCACGAAACAGTACATTCGTGGCTTTTAATCTTAGCAACACGCTATACGCTCGTCACAGCTCGTATATAATGCAAAGCACATGCATATATAGTTCACAAATCGCGTATTCCGCATTTGATTTCCGGGGCAAATATCCTGCAGATTACGAGTGAGAAATTAAGGAAACTCCATCGCTCCTGTGCACTACGTGACATGGATGCAGTAAAATCAGCTGCAGGTAGCCACATAGTTTGAATAATCAATTATTGTTGTTGGTACATAATATTATGAACCTAGAACTGTTATGAACTGCATGTTGAATTGTAGTAATAAATAATAATACACACTTATGCGTTATATACACCATAATATTATAATTCATCGGAATTGTGTTTGACCAATGAACTTGTTTATTCATTAACAAGTTAAATAAATTTAATTTATCCGCTTAGTAAGTGAACTTTTTTATTGAGATTAATGACTGACAAATCGGTTTGGAAACACATCTACATTAACCAAACTTTGGAAGAACAGTTGTCGAACGTTCGACAGACGTTTGCTAGATATTTTTGGTGTTCCTCGAACGTTTACTGATTTTTTACTAGATCTAGATTCAGATATATAAATTAATTATATATATTAAGATTTATATAAAATATTTTAATCCCGAGAATATGATAGTATCTGTAGTAACAATATTGTACTGCGTAATTATTGAATTCAATACAACGCACTGTTTCGTGATTAATAGTAATAATAGTACCTATAAATTATAGATATTATTATTAATTATTGTAGGTTATAATACGGACAATATGAGCAAATGATAAGATAGTTACATTTTTTTAAATAATTTATTGATTTTTACGTTTGTTGTGTTTCAGGTATTTATAAGCACCCCGTATGAAGCACATGGGTACAACAAAATGTCATACGAAGTACATGTTTATTATGCACGGTCCGCTGAACGGCCTTACATAAATCGGATCCGATTCAATTTTTTTCGATAAACGCTCTGTAGTTTAATTTCCTGAAACGCGACAACGCGGCACGGTGCAAAAAACATCATCCGTACCTACCGTAAAGCTGTGAGTAATACCTATATCAAGGCCGAGTGCACGTGTTTTCAACAATAATATTACTACGTATAATATATTATTATACCTATGATAACAGAGAACGTTTTTCCTAATCCCATTTGATCTTCTACGTACGAGAATGACGATTTTACCCGTTAAATTTTTGGAACGATCTACAGTGTCTGTTTGAACTGAAAACTAATAAAAATAAATAATACTATTTATTATTAATAACATTATATTACTTAAACGAGTTAAACGTATCGGAGTAAAATATCCGTTAATCATTGAACATCCGACGCGTTGATATTGCTATCGTGTAGAACGATTTTAGTAGAATATTGCATACACTGTTTTTTATCATCAGTTACTTCCATATTGTTTTTAAATTGGATAATTATTATATGTGTAATCGAATATTTTTTTACCATCCCAATGGTATAATCGTTGCGGGAATTACGTCAATCGACATTAACGTCGATCGACAACTTTTTGCATGCGAAATTATTGATGATAGCACATCACCGTGGCGATAGGATATAGAAGAACCGAATTATATTTAGTGTCACAGTATAGTTATGGTATGAAAACATTTTAAAATACTGTACCTATAGGCTATAAAATATATTTAAAAATATATGTATTTTCTCGAAACGTGTTTCCGTTCGAAACAGTGATAAGTGAGTTATATACTCGTCCGTTTCTGTGTTAAACTTTTAAACGCCGTGCATTACAAGTATTTACGGCACGCGTTCACATGCAAAATCTTCTTTGACGATGTTTTGAATAATTTTAAATTACCATGAATTATAATTATTCGAAATTATCGAATTTTAAATGTGATCTGATTACATATTAATTTGAACATATTTTTTTTTTTATATATATATATAGCAATAAGGTACAATTGTGACTACCTACCTGTATTATGTACATGTTTTATTTTAATGAAGTTTGAAGTGTTTTTTATAAGATTTTCAAAATATTTGAAAGTTTACGACATGATCCGTTCGAAACAATTTGGTAATAATAGTATATTATTCGTCGGTTTCTGTTTTAGCTTAAAAAATTACGTGTATTACGGCGTTCTTGTACAACGCATTTCTATGGCGATGTCATTAATGATTTTAAATTATCATCGATTTCTCGCGATATTATTCACGCGAGTATTATCCCGCCGATGTTTATTTTACGAATAGATAACTTATCCAACTAACGAAAACCAGCTGATTATTGATTTTTCATGTCAATATTAAGTATCGACTGTTTGCCGTACTATACACATAATATACTGCGTCGCAACCCGTAGACGGCCGGTAGTCTATTGCAAATAATCTATCAAAACAGCCGGCGAATTTTTAATGACCATCGCATCATTTTGATAATAACGGTGGCTTATTAAAGGTCAAATCTGATATGTATTCATTTTTCCAAAAAAGTTTTTATATGTCCAATCAAATCCATCTGGGCTCTCTTTACAATGCTGCTAAATATTAAGTGTTCTACACTCCATATATTAATATATTATACGTAGTATGAGAACAGCGTTGTATTTACATATTTATAAATGATATTTTATGAACTGATCATATTTATGAATGCACAAAAACGAAAATTCTAAAAGAAATCGTAGCACATAATTATATAAAATAGAAAAGTTAGCTTAATGTTTGTTAATGCTTTAAGCGGACAAAAATAACATGTACTGGATAATTTTTGACAAAACTGACGAATTTAATAGTGAACTCGAAATGGTTGATCGGTTTATTTTTTATAACATATATTTTTACGACACATTATTATTGATCATTGAAAAATTAATGTCGAGTAAAAAATTACTTTTAGGCATTTAATAATACTGCCCAATTCGTCAATCCGTCTTGTCACGTAATTATTTTGAAATTTATTTTCCTCAATATCGTAGGTGTATATATATACATATAATATATATATATATATATATATATATAATGATACCTACAAATATGTAATACTATTTATAATACTTAATAATATAGTTAAATGGTGGATCTAAATAAAATTAACGTGCAAAAAAAAAAAAATGCAATGAAATATGTTGTGTTTTTGTTTTGAAATTACAATTTTTCATGATGAGATTTGTAATTTCAAATAAAACACGGACAAGGAACTAAAAATAAAAATTTACACAAATACACACATAGGCACATGGAGTATGTTTTTCGAATTTTCCCGTCGCGAGCTCAACAGAAACTAACCAGGCAAACGCAGCGATCAATAAATTGCGCCATCGCGTTTTTCGAACAAAAATATAATAATGAGTATTCATTATTTAGGTAAATATTATACCAAGCGTTTTTTAATCTCTGCCCTTAATTATATTTTTGTTTTACCTTAAGGCTATAGTGTCCGAAACTACAAACACGGGAAAATTCGTGGTTATTAATCAATTCCAAGGCAGCAAAATTATCGCATTTGCAACTTTTTTTATAATAAGCATCGTATTACAAAATGTTAAGAATATTTTACTTACCTTTTAACGTACGTATAGCAGTGCAGAAATAATAGTTAAGAATTTAAAATAATTATAAATAAATCTATATTGCATTTATATCATTTTTTCCAAAGCAATATTATCGATCAAGTGTCAGTCGACAGTCAATATTAATTTGAGTAGAAATTTTTTTCCTTGTAATATAACATATTATGAAATGCTATTTTGACCACATACTTTTCATTTCAGTGCAGTTCTAATCGTTTCTAATAATTTTTGTGTAATTTTAAAAATATTGAACTTGATTTTTTTACTAATTATGTAACTATCATTATGCATACCATTATATTTGTATTCTTTTTATTATAATAATTTATCATTCTTATTTTTTTTTCTAAATCACCCAAGCAATTTTTAATATCGCGATAGTGCAATTAATTAAATGAATTTTTCAATGTAAGAACCTACCGGCCTAATCATTACTATGGTTTTTTTTTTTAACCGACGATTTATAATTTACGTGTTTTACGCGCATTAATATTATCAATGTCATTATATGCTTTTCACTAGTGAAAATAAATATTATTCAAATGCATATATTTTTATATTATTGGTTCGACTCTAAACCATGCACACATCGATGTTGAAACAAAATGTATTCTAACATGCACCGACAAGATCTAGTTTGTTTTTGTAAAATGTCTGAAACGATAGAATTCTATTAGGTAGGCAAATATATACCTTCGCAGTTTACGCATGGGTCCACAATCTACAGTTTTTAATTAATCGTGCGCGCCGTCATCTCCGAGTACCCGGAATGAGATTCATAATATTTTTGATATTTAAAATTATTTTACTCAGGCATGTATTTTCCTACGAACAAAGAAAATTCTCTACCCAGTTGAACAACTCGCGCCGCGCGTTACCGTTGCAGCCGGATCAACGGAGGTAAAACTAACGAGATCCCGACAATGGTTTACTTGATTAAACTTTTCCTCATAAATTCTGCTCCTCAGTTAATAATATACCTGTTGGCTTACATCAACGAGGATTCTACGGGGTGAAAATAAACATTTTCCAGGTGCCTTCGTTTCGAATGGACCGGTACCTACGCTGTAAAATAGGAACATAATTCATTTAATCAAACGTTTCATTGTTTCCTCTGTTTGCGCGTAATTAATTGTTCATTCGAACGTACGTCGGTTGTATGTTTTATATATATGTGTGTGTCTGTGTATGTATAGTTTATATTATACATATTACGTTAATAGCTGTAAGTTTTTTAGCAGATAATTTTTTGAAGGTTAAACTTGTTTCTTTAATTTCCCAAAGCTAGTCCATTTGGATAAAACTATAAACTATGAATATCTCTACGAAAAAACAGTTTGGCGTTAAGAAGAACGAGGAATATGCAATTATTTTTAATTTCACCAGATAATGTAGACACTTCGAAAAATTTATTATTTGTTTAATCATTTACATTTTAATAATTCCTTTTACTGCACGAATACACGACTAAATGGTAATTCACTATTTGAATCGAGTGTTTCACAATACTCAAGTACGCAGAATTGAACGTCAACATTTGATTAAAAGTTATACGTCGTCTGGATGTCGCAGTGCTTGTAGTTGGTAGAGCTTTACGTCTTAACAATTAAACAATGCGCGCCGGATGTGCAATTAAATCCTTAAACACAATTAGGTACTGCAGTATATGCGAATGATAATCGCGTGTAATTCCTCTGAACGGTACGCAAATACCTAATATTATAATATTGCAAACGCCATTGTTCGTCGGTAATGTAGTAGAACTTGTTAACCCCACGTCCCGCCTTGCCCAACATGCGTATAACAATCAAAACGAATTAAACTCTTACACATAACACCATAATATCCATGATGCATGCGACTCGAATTACGAACATGTATATTCGTAGGTTGTCCCTCTTTCTCGTCTGGGTGAAAAGTGAAAAACGAGTATAGGCATGGCGTACTTACACCGCAGGACCTGCACGATGGTATATAGATGAACCTGCCACGGGGTAAACAAATTTTTTTTTTTTTAATTCAAATCATAATGTTAACAATACCTTATCAAGAATAATTATCCCTATCGCTCGCACGTACCAACTGCACTTTGTCAAGATGAATTCGACGAATTCGTACAAAACCATTTACAATTCGTACACTACAACATGTACCAAATTATGTGTTGGCGTGTGAACACTGTGAACTTATAATATATTATATAATATATATATATGATATATGTGTGTGTGTGTGTGTGTGTGTGTGTGTGATGATATTCACCATGAACATTGTCTGCAACTACGTCCATAGTGATAAATTAAGCATTTGTGTACAAATTCTGCAGGAAGTTTGAAGGTTAAAACAAGAACAGGACTGAGAAAACTAAAAATAAATGCTCACACACACATACAGTGTGTGCCTTTATCGAGCGCTCGTGGTAGAATAAGGACATTTACCGTGCAGGATTACATACCTGTTTTTCGGTGCATTCGAATTGTGCCCATAAATGATATTTTGTCCGAGTTATTGTCCGTGGTATTGTCACGACCCATCCGAGTTGCGTCGGCGGTTTTTTCACATGCCCGAGTTATGTCCTGGTTAGTAGTACACATACACATATTTTCCTTCCCACTTTTATAGACTTAGGACAGTCTTTATATATTGATATAGTCTTGCCTGTTAGTAAAAAAAAAAAAATACTGAATAATAAATAATTGATAGAATAGTTTAGAACAACTTTTAAATGTGCCATCACCTTATAAAACTTTACACTCGTTTAAACATTTTAAATTTGTTGTCGTTGAAAATACAACAATATTTTTTTCTGTGTTATTTATTAATAAAAAAAATCTCGTCTTTATTAGTTTTTATCTCCCGTAAATTGGTTTGCGCTAAATGCAATTCTTCCACATTTGTAGACAATTTTGGAATGCTCGATAGAGCATAATGAATATTTTTTCTAATGCCATTTATATCTGAGGTAGTCAACGTGCTTACATCGCCTTCACGCAATGTATAATTTTGCATGGCTTTTCATATGGGCCATTGAGAGTTTTACGTTTCAATTTGTTACTGACTTCTTGGCGATCTAAAATATTTTCGTCGTCTTTGTCGTGATCATGATTTAAAGCAATAAAAATTATTTCATTATTTTCATTAAATTTAAAATAACATTTATATACACGTTTTAAACACAACTACCTATGAGCATTACCATTTTACAATTTTTGGAAAGCAAATTTGTATCCATTAATATAATATAATTGTTTATTTTTTTAACTAAACATTTTAATAACTTCAAGATTGTCCATTATATTTCGTAGTTTAAATTAGGAATATAATATTCGATTGTACGTTGACTGATTGAATGTCACAGTGTAAACAAAATCAATTTTCAACAACAAATAATTTATTGTAGAGTGGTGTTTATAGATAATAATAAAGTATCGATAATATAAGTTATTTAAGAGTTTATCACCAAACATATAGATAAATTATAACAAAATAACAATTATTTTTGTGGGCACAACTCAGACATGTTGTGAAAAAACCACAGACGCAACTCGACAGCCCTTTTTCGTATCCAATAGTCGATGGAATGTTGTAACAAAAACGACAATGAAAACTGGTCAAGAACGATTGGGAACTTAACTTAAGAGGTATATTTAAAGTCGACATTTTCGAATTCACCATGTTTAAACGAAGTACTTAAATGTAGATACACAGTGTTAAACGGTCGGACCGTATCAGACCTGACTTATATTACGTGTATACACATGCAGTTTTAATGCAATTTAAAACTCGGGTGTTGCGTACACAACATAATAATAACACTACGATGACTATTGTTGACGTAAATTATTTGTTCACGTGACCTCTGGGTCCGGGTGTGTCTTTGACTTTATTTAGTCTGAGCGTGTACGAAAAACCATCCTGCATAGGATTCGGTTTACGAATTGTTGTTTATAAAGCTCTAGTGGCATTGCAGACTTTCAAGATGTTTTTATGAAAACTAATTACGTGTGCCTACTCGTAGTACGCGTGAGTTTCGATATCGTTCGTTGTTTTCTCGTTATAATTGGTCATGTCAATTTAAAAAATGACCTCTCTAACATGACATTTCCAGAGCGTTCCATGGCAAAAATAAAGTAATATATATATATATATATATAAGTAGGAGAGCGTATGAGGAAAATATATATGTGCGTGCGGAAAAATAGTAGTACCTACTCGTCGCATAACCGATATACATTCATCGCATAACTCGTTTGGAATATTATTTAAAAACGAATTTTCAAACTTTATGGTCTGATATTATTGTTACTATTATTATTATTGTTGATGTTTTTTATGTATTTACGAGTTGTTATTGTTTGTGGACATTCGAGTTGGTAAAGTGCGGATTAATAAATTATTAAAAGCTGTTGTTAAAAATGCATTTCACTCCAACTCTGCAGTTGGTGTTTGTGTGAGTATACAATACGTATATAACGTGTCGTACACACATACTCTATCCGTCCAACTATATGGATCCTCGAGGGTCTACGGGAGTAGTAGTGTAGGGCAACTCTCCGCTGATGCCAATACACCAGGATAAACGTACATACATCATGATATAAATATATATATATATATATATTGTGTATATGTAATATATACATTCGAATCCAGTAACATCGGAAAAATGATCGTGCATTATAATAGTGTAACACAATAATATATTATGAATAATATGGTTCTGCGTCTTTCTCGGCTATCTCTTTCGCACTCGTTATTTTTCACACAACTATCGACGAAAAAAATTAATCAAGAATGTATAAAAAGCCTACATCTTTTTTTTTAGATTCTGAACGGAGTGATGGAATCTATTGATTTTACAATGATGCGTGTGTTTTTTTTTTTTTTTTATTTGATATTTTTTTTTTTTGTGTCTGACGACACCTTCTTTGGCAGTAAAAATGCTCCAATTTTCTTAAACAGCAACTTTTATAAAAGGAAAGTGAATGTAGATGGTACTTGGGCAAGTCAAAAATCCAACTTTTTCATTACTTTTTAAAAAAATCGAAAAAAACGATAAAAAAATTACAAAAAAACGGGAAATTTTATGCAAATTCACGTTTTTACAAACTACATTTTTTTAAAACGCTCTAACTCTAAAACAAAAAACCGTAACAACTTGAAATTTTCACCAAATCTTTATATTGTTGTTCTCTATATATGGTTAAGTTTTCAGAGTATTTTGACATATTTTGACTTATTTATAGACAATTTAAATTTTCGATTTTTGTAATTTTTTTTTTAAACATCTATAAAATTTAATTGACTGGCCGAAAACTCTCGAAAATTTAATATAAAGTTTATAATAAGCTTAACATATCCTCACTAGAAAATATCGGAGATTGTTTCACTCAAATTTTTTTTATAAGCCTATAAAGCTCAAATTTGTATAAAATGTGTCAAAATCATGATAATTTGCAAGTTATTTTGTAGATAAAAATTCATAAATTTTTTTCTGTTTATACTTAAGGTTCAAAATTTTAACACTAGTTTGTCCATAAGCTAATCTTAAAAAATATATAAAAAAATTTCTACCGGACCAAAAGGAAAAAATTTTATGACTGTTTGAAATTTAAATTTTTACGAAATTGCATTTAATAGCGATTTATCGTCAAATGATTTTAATATTTGTTATAATTCAAAAAGTATAAGTCGCAGAAACTTGAAATTTTTACCAGTTGTTAATATAGGCATTTCCTCTATATCATATTTTTTTCAAAATATTATATTGATTTTTAAGCCACTTATAGGCATTTAAAAAATCCGAATTTTTTATATTTTTTTTTTTTATAATTGGTGATAAAAAAAAATTGACAAATACAAAATACTTGAAAATTTAATAAAACATTCGACACAAGTAGTTTTTATTGTCATTCAAAAATCATCAAAATCCATAGGCACAATTAATTTTTTTTTAAACATCTATAAAATTTTTTTGGCTGTCTGAAAACTCTTGAAAATGTATTAAAGGATTAAATATAAGTTATACTAATTGTAACTAAAAAATATCAGAGATGGTTTCACTCAATTTTTTTTTATAAGCCCATAAAGTTCAAATTTGTATCAAATATGTTAAGATCGCGATAATTTGTAAGTTATTTTGTAGATGAAAATTCATAACATTTTTTCTGTTTATACTTAAGGTTCAAAATGTTAACACTAGGTTGTCCATAAGCTTACCTTCAAAAATATATAAAAAAAATTTTACTACACTTAAAAGAAAAAATGTTATGACTGTTTTAAATTTAAATTTTTAAAAATTGCATTATAATTCAATTTAAATATAAAATACTATATTATTATATACACATTTTAGACAAACATATTAACTCTGTTCAGAATCGTTATTCGTATACAATGATATCTATCATTGCATTCGAATTTTACAAATCCATTGTAATAATGACCTATCCTATAAACGAGGTACACTCCACCCCCAACTGTACAGCAAAGCGAGGTCCACCCGTTCTTTTTTTTTTTGTGTTTGCTCAACACGTTCTAGGTTCATTTCGGCCGATGGCGCGTAAACCTACTGTGCTTTCGGAGTCGCATAAATCTTCGTTTACACGCGGCTACGGTGTCTTTGACAAAGGTCTCTTGGAGAATTTATCCTGCTGCCGAAATAACCGGAAATCTTACATGCATTCCAGTACAACTTAACTGATTTTATCTGGAACCGAATTTGAGATTTTCGTTTCCCTCCACCTTTCCTCGCCAACTGCTGGGTTCTGTTCACGCATATGCCGTTTATACGAATCTATAATTTCCTACGACAACAATTATTCATATTTTATTTTCAACTTTGGTTTATCTTATAGCGATCAACGACAGAATGATTATATATAATATGTCTGAGTATAATATAATATAGTCACTGTATAATATTATATATTATACTTTAACATACCTACCTAATTATATACATCGCAGTCGCAGAACATCCTATGACAATTATGGAGTGTACAGACATACACCACAATCGATTGATTTGAATTGATTTTCTTTGTGTGTGTGTATGTGTGTGTGGGTCTTTAACATTTTAATTTGATTCGTCAACGATAAGGAGGAGTGATGAAAGTCAATCTAATTAATACGAATCAATCAGCTTTGAATGGAGAAAAATAAGGACTCTTCGAATTCAGCGATGTGGTGTTGTTTTGAAATTTCGCAAATTTGTTACAGATGCTTACTGTATTGAAAATTACAAATATACAAGGCAGACAAATTTTAAAATTCCAATTTTTACAAGTATAAAGTACTTACATGTTAAACTGACGAATAAATACTGACGTCGAAGTAATCTAATATATCCGCGCATATATAGTGTTCAAATCATTTAAGTAGGTATACGTGTACCCCAGAGCGCCAACAGTTAGTCTTCGGAGTGCAAAATCAATTTTTGATATAATATCAAATAAAAAATTATTAATATAACATTTATTTTCTTTTTTTCAAAGGAAATAATATATTGTTTTGTTATTATTTCATTATACAATGAATAATTGTTCATTATATAAAGTAAAACAAACTCCCCATTCGAATATGGTTATTTTATATTATAACTCTTATTGTACCTATTAAAAGTATTTTTTAAAATTACTATTCTTGGTACTCTGTATTATTTAAAATAAATATAAGTTATGTGTATATATTCATTATTATGCAATACTATCATTTGATGACGCAGTGTTTTATAATTTCATTTTTACGACTACAACTTATTATAAAACATAAAAACCAATGTCAAAACGTCAATTAAAGTGTTTGATAAAGTTGTTGACTTACTTGAAACATTGGCACATCTTTGCCGTTACATTATTCTTTGATAGGTGCTTATAATTTTTCAAAATTGTTCATTTCGAATACTCAGAACTACTCTGTTAAATTGAATATCATATTGAACGTTTCATTTCACATGTTGACAGAACCTCATCGTCTGCCGTGTGATAAATATATTTTTATATGCTTATTAAAATTCAGTACTTGACATCACTTTTATTTTATTTTATTATTTTTTTTTTTTGTAAAAACAAAATTGTCAAAGTGAGAGGGAAAGAGAAAGAGAATGAGAAATGTCCACTGTGCATATCATAAATAAATAACTGCATATTATAATAATCCGTTATTTCGTAAATACAATTACATAATATTCCGTGATGTTGGGAATACTACACGTTTATATGGCTTTTGTCAACGAAAGTACATAAGAGAAGACGTTGATTAATGTACTACATAATGATGCCACGATGAAAACAAAAAAAAAAATATATAATGTATACTGGCTGTGTATAAACTATTTCACCCAGACACGATGCGTTGGCAACACTATAGTTGTCAAGTAAAGTTAAGCTCCAAGATCGTTATTGTGGCGGTTAAATAAAACAAGACTTTTGACTGCAGTGCGTTTGATATATACATATGATGTACTCGTATAATTATATAAATCAAATAAATAAATAAAACCTTAGGTATACGTTCTACGATCCAAATGGTAATCTATTGTCCCTGTCTGTCTCTCTGTCTCTCTGTCTCTCTGTCTCTGTCTCTCTCTCTCTCTCTCTCTCTCTCTCTCTCTGTCTCTCCCCCCCTCTCTCTCTCTCCCTATTTTTATCTCTCTCTCATTCTCTCTATGACTGTCTCTTTGTTTTTATTTTTGCTATTTTAAACTGTTCTCGTACATAGAACATATTTTACAATAGTTTTATTGTAAACAAACTAAAATGTTTCATTTTTATACGTTACTTACCGCTTAGACTGCCTACTGTACGGGTAAATATAATAACAAAAATAATTGTGATAAATTGTGATAATAGTAAATATAATAGTAAGAATATTAAAAATAATAAAACAATAAAAGGATAAAATAATAATAACTTCGCAAATTTACAAGTAAAACTCTATATTACATAAAACGTGAGTTTATATTGACAAAAAATTTACAAAAACCCTGCAAAGTTACAGTTATTCAATGTACTTTTTAAAAACGTAAATAAAAATATGTACAATGTTCGGTGTAAGAACATATCCATGAACAAAATTCACGCACTCCGTGGGAAGACTGTGTACAAGAAACAACAGTAGGTTATGTAGGTACTAAAAAATGTATAATATGTATTATCAAAAAAAAAAAATAATAATAATAATAATTAATAATAGAATGAAATGTAACAAAAAAAAAATATCTAACTATCAAGTATCTTGATTACAATTAATAATAACATATTTACATGCATTTTTAAATTTTCGAATTTGAATGATCGCCGATTATGTCGTAAAATTACTTTATATCGACTGAAAGATCTTTCAATTTCGACTGATGTTATAAGATAATATTACATATTGACTATGTCTGAAGAAAGTTCTGAAGGAGAAAGTTCTACATCCAATGAAGCAAGTATATATTTCGACAGTAGATTAGATTAAGTTTAAAAAATGGTAATATTTTGTTACTATTTTGTATTTTTGGAAACAAGGGAAAGTCTGTATTAATAAATAATAAATCGTAAATGAACAAATTGTTGAAATATGTAGGAAATTAGAATTATTGAGCAATATGTAAAAATATGTAAAATAAAATATAGTTCATTTCATTGGAAATCCCTTGAAATGAATTTATCACTTACCTAAATTAATTTATCAAGTCACAATAAAAATATGTATTTACATATAAATCCGAGCCCTAATTATTACATTATACATAATATACATTATCAACTGCTGCCGTCTCAGCGGGCACGGTTAAGTTAGACGATTAAGTAGTCCTTCGTTCGGCTACGCAACTAACCGCGATATTTTTCACGGGAAATTAATTGTTTACTATAATTTTTTTTTTCTTTTTTTCATTCCTTCATTATTTCGACGGTGGCCTTTAGACGCGTATATTCGATATAGACATGCGGTAGGTATATAAACCTGCACATTTATATACGACAATTATGCGTTCACATACTCGGAATACTTTTGTCGGGCACCTGTACGCGCTGCGCCAGTCCTCGGTAGCCGTGCTAGAACAATCATCGTCAATCATTGTTTGAAACCGCCAACTATTATATTATATTAAATTGAATTCCATCTGAATAATGCATTGGCCGTCGTTCGAAATAGTTTACAAATGTGCATACGTATATACTTATATTATATATATAAACACAATATGTGCGTGTACTGTTCGAATGCTGTATACACGGATGGTATATACTATGTGCGTACCTAATAATATACAGCTTAGGCATGGGAAATCGAGGAATTATAATTTTATCTTTTAAGTATACACATCATAGTATTATTATGTATCATGCGAATGATCCGAGACATCGATCATGTAATTGATTCGTTAAATATTATGCAAATAAATAAACGCTTAGAGGTAAGAATGTATTAAATATTGGTATACGGTCAATTGTGCACAAATGAGGTAAAACGATATTTTATCGATGGTGAGTAGTCTAAGAAAGATGAAAGTTTGACTCTGGGTGAACGGCCGACCACTGATAGGAGCTTCGATTTAGTACGTATGTGCATTACACCATGGTATATCATTTCAATGTATTCACTGAATAGTCTGCCGTGAGTTTATGTCTACAAAGCGTATTTTCGGGAATTTATTTTGATTTAAATTATTATTATATGATTTAACTTCGAGAACATATACGTAAAACAACATGCGTACAACGTTTATTTTGCGTTTTCAACGGTTCGCTCAGTGCTCATTGTTTATATTATTTTCATACAGTTGCATAATATACTACCTTACAGACTCCCGAATTTCGGTGTACACGTCACACGTATTATAATATGCATTAAAACACGTCGTTGTACTCCATATAGATATCGATCATCGTCGGATTGTTCAAAACAATGAGCCTATTGTTCGACCAAGCCGCGAGCTGCACCGACGACAACGTGTACGCAGTCTATTTTCAGAACATTTTTTTTTACTTTTTACTTTTGGTTCATCGTTACGCGTGGCAACGTACCCCATTCAACCTTTTATTATATTTTATTTTTAGTAAAAAAATACAAAATATATTAATGTGTATACACACACCCGTATGAATGTATTTATACATTATTTACGAATGAAATACAAACGAGTATAGTTATATACTATAATCGTACATTCGTAGGTACAAGGCTACGTAGTCGATGTTCAATTAAAAAATCCAAAAAATATATCTGTTTACAACATAAATATTTTAGTTAACAACAAAAATAATACCAGACAAGTGTACCTATAGTTATTATCCGACAAAGTTGATTTTTTTTTCAATCGGTTTATTATAATAATTATTTGCATACGAATAATAGCTAATTTTATATTTATATAATATACCTAACTAAACACATTATGCAGACTTTCCGTTTTGTAAATATTCAGATAAATATTTGACTTTTTAATTGCTCTCAAATTTACAAAAACCTGATACTTTGTAAAACCATTTGGTTACGAGGACTTAACATAGTATATTGTGTAAAATATTTTATACAAATGAAACATTTTCAAGGATTTTTTTTTTTTTACTTAGTTTATCCGGATAATACTCACATATATTAAATATAATATATATATATATATATAAAATATAAGAAGATGGTTTTTTACGTTATTTCTTAAATATCGTATTCAGTCTTATCCCACAGTCATCGTTTGTTGTAACTCGGGATTCATTTTTATTTTATTTTCCGACTATATTTTGACAAGGTAAGTTCTAACCTTGTAAGTGATGGCATTTTTATTTCAATTTTTATTGTATTTATTCCATACTACCCCTACCGCATGGCTTTAACAGACTTATATTTATTATTTATCAAACAAGAACTCGCAACTGCAGTAAGCTTATATTATACAATATTGATTACTGACTTTTTTTATAACAACTCGTACCTAGTTTCGCCGTGCAGAATTGATATCAAATTTAGGCCACATTTTCCCGACAAAAAATATATACAATGTTAAAACTATATTCACTAAATTAATGAATACTTCACAACAGTGTTCAATCTGCGTGTCTGGTTTATGATAATTAACCAATTGCAAAATAACTATAGTATTTTATATTACTCTCACAATTTCAAAAGTGTTTTGTAGATACATATCTGATACCACGTTATTTCTTTTTTCTCCCACCGCATTGCATGCGCAACAATTTCCCTACACATTTTCGTATACGATCCATTTAAAACCAGCGCATTGTTCAACTTCACAACTGCAGTGCAGTATAAGAATTATATTTCTATCAGAGGGTTTTAATAATAAAACATATTTTTGTATATTATCAATTAATTTGAAAAACAAATATATATATATATATATAATATAATATAGGTTTCTAAAAATAAAAAATAACAAAAACAGTTGTAATATTATACTAGGTACGGCGAAATTTGTTGTAAAATTCAACACAATATGACTACAGAACTTCTGATACATTACAATATGTACTTCGTATAATAAACGTAACCAACTGATTTCTAAAGTTCGGCTGATCAACCGTAATCAATTATTTAATATTATACGTCAGGTTAGGTAAATTAGATTTTTTTCGTATCACAATATCAACGTTATCACGGGTTTTCGGATGTAAATTAACAGAACTCATGATGTGATAGAACCCGGTTTTTTACCGAAACCGTTGTAAAATATTATGATATATTATATAACGTAAAATACGTTGACAACGAATGAGTTTTGTGCATCAACCGTCGACCATATCATTTCATTCGTCTAAATGCTTTGAAATTTATCGAAACAAACACGTGAAACGCTAATCATGCCGTGCAGTAGTGGTACGACTAACAGTGTTCTATCTCGAGGAAACTATAACCTTACCGTATTCTTCTACCCGAAACCCTGGTTATTTTTGGAAGGACTATGAGCAATTTTCCGAAGGCCAAGTACGGCGTAAAACCTCTCCTCTTGGCGCATGTATGATACGCGTGTAACAGGTAATATACATATATATATATATATATATAAATGATGTATTTTATTTGAATTATGTTTTATTTACGCTGTATTTAGGTTAAAACTTCAAATTCTTTGGGAACAAATCTCACAGGCTTAAAGTAGATAACAATTCAAAATACTTAAACGTACAAAATCAAAAATCTTCCTAAATAGTATTATTTGGAAGAAATTGGACTTATGTGTGATAATATTAACTATGCAGTGCCATAACCGACACACACCGACAATTCTTAAGTTTTATTAAGTATTTAATTGTATTCTATACAATATTATTGTACTTAATTAACTATACGGATTTCTGGCTGAAACACATTTTCTCATGTAACATTATGCGAAATATAAGTTATTGCTAAATCATTGGAAATACGAAATTATAACCAATGTGTTAGACATTTGAACATTTCATTGCTTAACTTTTATTAAAAATATATACATGCATGTACATTATATGCAATTTAAATTCATGCATGGATTTTTTGTTACATATACGAGCATTAAACTTCTCAAAACCGGGCATTTCATCCTAGGAAAAATAAAATAAAAATCTGCTCGCGTGTAGACCTTACTGTACTCGGTTCAAGTTGAGAAACGTATAATAAACGGTGGCCTAATCTAACCTAACCACGCAGTGCGCATGGCCGCTGTCGAAAAGTGGTCGCCGCCGCGGTTCACATTTCTTAACTTGAACAGAACTGATGTACATACAC
This sequence comes from Chaitophorus viminalis, assembly GCA_025469195.1. Lineage (NCBI taxonomy): Eukaryota > Metazoa > Arthropoda > Insecta > Hemiptera > Aphididae > Chaitophorus > Chaitophorus viminalis. The sequence goes on from JAIPRK010000431.1 coordinate 109,665, forward strand.
GCAGGAGGTATTACACATAGCCGGTTAACTGTCGATATACTAATGAGATAATATTAATGTTACATATTTTGATCGTATGAATTTCAACGCGTATAATTTAGTTGCACGTGCACACAAGTAATAGGTACTGGATGTAGTATACGTTAATTACATAAACGTACAAAGAGTCTGTGTGGGCGATGGAAAAATGTGCTCCGACTCGCATGGGATCGCGGGGACTCGCTCCCTGTCTATATATAATATTTATTTATTTGTACAATTTAAACGAGCGAACCCAGTTACATTTATTATAGACACACGTCTGTGATTATATAATATAGTATTTATAATAATAATATCTGTTATCACATGAACACTAATCTTAAAAATTATAATATGACAATACAGATACCTAGTATGCAATTGGTAAATATGCAGGTTCGAGTAATGTATGAGATGAGACACTTATGATTGAAAATAATTCACTGAAAACAAAATGGTTAAGAGTACAGAATAAAGTTGTATAACATTGGGACTCAACTATTAATGAGATATTGACATAGATTATAACATTTATACAGTTAAAATATTATTTAGGTAAAAATTAAAATCATTTAAGGAGACGCTGGAAAATAGATCAACATTTAAATAATTAACTAGTTGCATTGATCTATTTATAGGAGCATTTTGACCATAGCTTGAACGCTGGAGTTGCACATTAAAAGTATTCAATTGCCTAGTTCTACGATTTGACTTTTAATATGACTTAGTGGTTGAGCGCGGGCCGTGTGTTTACATAGTATGGTGTGCGTTTGTTCGTTAAATCGTTTGTATGTATAAACGTGTGTTACAGTCACGAGTCGTTAGCAAGCTCGATTAATCGACGGCTGATCGTTATTATAACTATTGTTCACTTATCTTTGGAACGATCTGTTGTTTTGCGAAAAACGCTAACATCGCGTGTACGCGTGAAGTGGAAAATTTCAAAAATATATTTCATTTCATCGTCGACGAATTAGGCACCTGCCTACATAATATTGCATTATGTTTATAAAATAAAGTGCGCATAAAACTTGGCCAGCGCATTACTTTTATGTAGGCAAATATCTATACACACCACCCAATGGCCTGACGATTACGGTTATGGACGTACGCGATTTTCGTGACTGATACAAATAATAAATGCTTATTATAATAATACTCCGCTTCCCCGCGTAATAATAAATCGTTCTCGTCGGAGAAATCGAACAGCTATAATAATAATAATAATAATAATGTTGACTACTTACATCGATCACTGCAGCAATAACTTGTTTAATCCATGGTACCTGGGTACGTCGTATACATGAATTATTATGGTTTTATCGATTTTCTCGTAAAGAATCGGGTTAAAAAATGTCTAAAACCTTAAAAAAAATAACCGATAAAGCGAGTTTATACATGGGTAACTATCAATACAGCACTGTGGGTAATACGAGTATATATCTCGTATATCGATGCACGAGAGTGAAATGATGATTTTGGAACTTATTCGGCTCTTTCACTATATTAGATGAAGAAAAAAAAAAAAAAAGAGAATAAAACGATTTCCCGTCGAACACAAACCCATGCGCACTGACGAGAGGGCAAACGACTTTGGTCGGGAATGACTCGTTGAAAAATCGCGTCACGTTTATCTCGAATGTTTTACGATGCTAAAGCGATCGGTCTCCGCACCACTCTTATCACTGCAACAGTCTGCCGCCCTGTCAAATCACAAATATATTTTACGCTATTACAATAAATATGTATCTATGTATACCAGGCTGCCGAGACATGCCGTTGCGATAACAATAATATTATTGTGATAAAAACATTGAACACAACGAAACAGCATATAATTTTAATTATCGTGTGTACGTTTATTATTATTTATGTTGACATTTCTAATCTCATAATTGTATTGACATCGTTGTGAATCATAACTATATTATGATCGTTTTTATTTTTATTTTTATTATACCCAACCATACAACAAGTGGATTTCGATTTTTTTTTTCGCTCCTTCCACACGTTTTACCATGATATATATTATAATATAATGTGCTATTGTCGTGAATATTGGGCATCACAGTTAGTTGAAAAAATATTCCCGCATCACTACAATCATCATCGTTACGTCATCTCGTGGCCATACCATCGTAAACGATTTGGCGGCGGTCGTACACGCATGTAATAACACAAAAGAAAAAGAAAAATCAATATAGTCCGAACGAGTATAATAATCATCTGTATACCACGTAGTGCATAGGTAGTTTTACATCTGGTGAAGGCAAAAAAAAAAAAAATTGACCCTGTTAACCGTGGTCTATGTACTTTACTAGTTGATCCTTAGGGAGAGGTGACGACAGACGATGACATGTAAAATAATGCACAGGACATTGCTTTCTCGTCATCTTATTATAACGAACGCTTACTTTACTCCCGAGAGTTGGAATTCGCGAGATTCCAACGGTTGGTGAGTGAAAGGGGGAAGGGGTGGGACATATCTCAATTGTTTTATTTGCGATGTTGGGCGAAAAAATAAATAACAAAATGTAAATGAATTACGAGTTTTGCTCACTTAACACGCAAATGACAAATGATATTCATTATCGTGCTGATTACTGTTATAAGTATTTACGAAAATCCACTTTGGACAGTCGTAACCGTCGTATAGTTCTCTGTTTCGTTTTTATTCGTTCGTTTAAATTAAATTTAGCGAGTCATGAATGATTACGTTAATGAATCGAGAATACAAAAATACACGTTATTTGAATTATTTAGATGAAAGCATGTATATATTATATTTTTTATAATAATAACATTATTATGTATATATACGCGAAGAGCTCAATGTATAATTTAAGCAAAATATTATTATTAAATTATATTATTATACGGTGGCGCGTGGTAAAAATTAAAATTACAAAAATCTGGTTTTTGCGTAGTAATTTTATTTTTTTTTTTATTCCTCGGAAACAAAATATAAACTCGACTTGTCCTTTTACGGTGTTACGATGGTTTATAATTAAGTAAAAAAAAAAAAGATCGACTTCGACAACAAAAACACAATAAAATATAATGTACTACTGCTGCTGCTGCTGTACTGCTGCGTACATGAGTTTTGACATTCCTCTGCGCGGAATAGAAATGAGGAGACGTACTCGTTTGGTCGCGTACACGATATGCGCGGGATAAATAACATCGTTTTAAATCATAAATAAAACGCAGTATCGGCATTCGTTTAACGACCAAACTCAGCAACACTATAATGTTGTTTCGTTCAAAGTCTCGTATATTATATTATTAGGTATACGCGTATACCGTAGGAAAAAAAATCCAATTCTGTACCCCACGAAGTCTTCTGCTTTGATCGCGTCCAGCATAAAATAGTATAAATGCGTATTTATTTAAATAATATTGAAAATTATTTATTAGTGTACTTACATGCAGTGTTAAAATAATATCTCCCATTGTTAGTCTTGATAAATAATAATAATAATATATATAGGTATAACATATTGTGTGGAATAAAAGTGGTTTTCGTCAAATAAAACAAATGTTTAATTCATAGACCATTATATTTATTACTTAGCGATCTTGTTACAGTCTTCAAACCAACATTGCCTTATCGGTAATGAAAATATTGTACAGAAGTATTTTCTATTCAATTATACCATTTGCATAACGAGTAAATTCGTGAAGCAAATACTATTATTATGTCATGATCGTCAGAATAAAGCTAACTATAATATGCAGTGTTTCATTGCAGGCTAGAAATATTAAGACATATATGCAAAAATAATGTTTCATACAACATAAGGATGACGGATCATTTTCTACGTGCATTCTCAAAACCATCGAGATACTTAAATACTATTTAATATTCATAATATATCTGGTATAATATGTTTACTATAGCGTAGGTACGTTTATATTTTGAGAGACCGTGCAGTATTTGTGTAGGTTACAACTATTTATGTGTAATATACAGAGGCTGTGATTATATTTATTTATTTATTTATTTATTTCATTATGAAAGATGATCACGCCCAAAAGGCAAAGAGTACAGATAATGAATAGAACAAAAAATATAAAATAGTACATATATATTGAAATTAGCTTAGTAATTAAATTATATACAAATCAATAATATAAAATAAAGTTAAAAGACAAGCTAGCTAAATTAACATGTGCATAAGGTATTAAGAACCAAAAGTATTACAACAAATAGACCATAATAATATTATAGAATCATGAAAAAAATCAAAATGATTAATTTGATTACAAGAGCTTAGCATTCGATTTACCGGCGAGTTTCTAATATAGTTATATGTATGAGTAGGTATATAAAACATTGGGTAAGAACAGAGAGATACTTGAGGCACATTTATAGGTATTGAGTTTAAAATTTCTAAACAGTCAATTTTATTATTTAGCAATTTCTTCTACATAAGAGAGGGTACATTTTTAGATTCTCAAGTAACTTATTATGTTTAATTTCGTTATTTTTAATCTTATAAGAGATTATATTCAAAAAACAACGTTCAATGAATTATTTTTGAAATTCGTATGTGTGGCTTAATTTGAACCATTTAAAACATCATTTTGTTTGTGTAAATTGGATTTTTTGCCCGTTGTAATTTTTGGACCGAATATCATATGCACAATATGTGCGCACTCGATGTTCATATTATTATATACTATGAAGTATGATGTGTAATAATAATATGTTAATAGTTGCCCGCCGGTTTGCCTCTATATAACCATGCGTACACATTCATATAATTGTTTTACGATTGATCGGGGATCGCCCCAAAGCTGTACGTGGGCATACATGTACCAGTGCCGAAAATAAATTATAACTCGAAATTACGTTGATTGAGGTCTCGACATCATTGGTTCTGGTCGATGAGATTTAATACGATGATCCGCGATTTTAATGGAGGCAATAGCTGGTTCTGCGTAACGAAATAATCCAACCCGACCGCAATGCACTACATAATAGTTCTGCTGTTGCTGATGGATCGCAGTGACTTACTGGGTCGTATTGGGTCCAGTATATGTTGACGTGTTCAAATGTTAAAATCAAATTAACTTTTACCGATTGTTTTTTTAATTCGCTCTACAACTCTACTAGCTTCGGCTATCAATACTCTAATGGTATAAAAATATTCCATAATAGTATATAGTGTTTACGGTGTTTGTATTTAGAAACCAATCAATTGGGTTGAAATTAAAATCGAATCTTACATTTTTTTTTTATATATAACGTTTATTATACCGAACGAATTTGAAATATATTTTTATCCATACGAATAGACTGCAGCGTGTGTATCGTTTCATAATAATGGATACTTTTTATCAAAATCGCTTCCCAACAGTTAAAAAAAGAACGATAATTGATTTTTATGCGCTATCAAGATCATATAACAGAGACGATTTAACGGATAAAAACTGAGTAACCAAGTTTTTGTACCAAAGTCAATCCAATACAAAATTTCTCCGTTTATCAACTTTAATAACTCATAAAAAGTTAACTTGTTATTACATAACTTATAACTTAACGTTTGTGAGTTATAAGCAATATCTTATTCTACATATTATTATACTTGTTTTCTTTGATCTGCCGACCTACTTGCAAGTTTACTCGGTTCATTTATACCGTATTATATTATTATTGCGTGTGCGACGTGACGACGTTTTAAAAATCACGGATGGTGGTGACAAACGGTATGATAATATAATCATATTTAATATTTAATAAACACAGCGATTGATTTATCAAAATAAAAATGAAAACCTGCAACAGCTTTATTATTTATTCACATAACGTAATCTTTCATCATTTTATACCGTACATTTATGTTTATAATATGAAAATAATATGTATATTATACGAAACTAATAGTAATAATAATAATAATAATCACTAAATATATAATACTCTTGGAAAATCGTAAAATAAAACGTGCACTATGTCGTTTATACGCGTGCAGACAAATTTTTCCCCTCGTGTGCCGTTTCGCAGTAGATCGCTGTTAGCAAATATTAACGCTCCGTCGTCATAAATCGTGTTCAAGCGTGCGTGCGCGTTTTACTTTTACTTATCACGTACAAGTAAGTAAGTTTCATATTATGTGAACGAGAGCATTGCACGCTTTCGGTTTTGAGGATTCTTTGTATTTTTGTAGTTTGCCGTTTATCATTATTGTTATTATTTTTGTACGCGAGGTACTAATACGAAACGAATCAATGATCATTTTTGAAATCGTTTTGACGGTTAGATTAAATATAACATTATACAAATAACCATCATGCAAACAATCTTTCTGCGTATAAGGTTGGCTTAACCTTTTATTGCATGTGGACGAGGTACTGATCCCTTAGTAAATCGGTTGCCGCGGGGTTTCTAAATCAAAATGAATTCGCATGATGTATAAGCCAAAAGAGATATTAAAGTACAATATTACATAAGAGTATGTGATTGTTTATCGAAAATAAGAACAAATACGGTATGGTTATAGTATTATACTTGGCCTTTCGATGTTGATTTGACACTCAATTATTTATTTCCATGTAATACGGTTAAAACATCGTAATGCTGCTTACAACATTTTCAATACCGCGGGCACGTTATATATAATTTATCGTCAATTTCTGTTTTGAATTTATAAGACTATGTATTACGATGTATGTTAAAATTGTTTTTCAACAAAACTGGTACACGTAATTATTGTAAATATATAATATCAAGTGCATCACAATCGTTGTAAAATAAAATAAATGTTGATACTTTAATGTTTAGTACCTTTGGTTTTTTTTTCGACAAACAATAATAAAATTGATATTTCTCATGCCAAAACAATACGAGTATAAATACATTTTGCAAAAAACTCAAGTGTACAACACGTGGTACACGCACGCAGTCATAGAGTTAAGTAGAATGCTGAAGTGTGGTGAGGTACTGTTTACGGTGCTAAAGTGTACATTTAACCCGTCGGGTTCGTCAATATCCATTTAAATCGTTTTTATTCGACACGTCGGTTTCAACTTTTCTCATAAGTGCAGTAATTTATTCGGAATAATCATTATCTCATTCTTTTGAGAATTATTCACTATGAGATTCCATTTAGATGGTCTTAGTTACAATATGTATATTATTATGATGATCAGTATTACTATCAACTTATGTATTAAAATTTTAAGCTAAATTCAATAGTATCAATTTAGAGTAAGCCCGTTAAAAATATCATGGAGTCAGAATCAGTGAGACTCCAAAAAAGGTCTCATGACGGTCAACCTGTTGACGTAGCGTCGGGAAATCGTAATGCACAGACCATTGGGACGTGAGTAAAATATCGTATATAGTTATTCGGTGCCAAACGAATACACAAGATATGATATACACGGGGAAATATTTCCAATTTTTTTCTTCGTGGCTCCGACTGCTAAACGAATATTATTACTTAATTATGTTTTTCCTAGTGACACGGAATCGCCCTTACTCGCAAAATCACTGTCCATTGTTGTTTCTGCAATATCTCATAGAAAAATAAATAAATAAATAAAAAAAATCTACTTCACGAACGTTTACAATATAACTATTTTCTGCGTCAAAAAACGTTTACATTTCCGTTTGGGCCGCGTGCACGCTAGCGTATATGCACATTTAGTGTATCCTGGTATACAATTGTTTAATTTGCAGTTTTCATTCGATTTTCAAAGATTATTTATTAAAATAGTGTTTATATGCAAATTGCAATATTGTATTCGCGTCCGAACAACGGAAATCGTTAGGAAAGTATAACCTTGCAAAGTGTATGTGTGTGCGCGCGCTTGTGCTTGTGGGGGTGTACATGTATTTGATCTAATTGATGTTTCAATTAAAGTACTTCCTCTCAGAAAATATATTATATTATTATATTAATTACTCCATTCCTATTTATACCTGTAAAATAATAATAACATACTATTATTTCAAACGTTTACATTCGCTAAATTATGTCAATTGAATTGGATAATAACTATTTGTGATGATCGTGTTTCGTTTTATTAGTTTTCATTCGTTTCGCGTCGATTGTTATTGTGAACGAGACTAATCGTTTCGAGAGAAGAAAACACAGCTGTTTTGAAACGTGCACGGCTGTAAATATTGTATTCGACGTCTTGATCAAAGGATAAAAAGGCATTAATACGGTGTTTGAACATGAAAAATATGTACATCAAATCATTTAATAGTTAGATTCTCATTGAAAAATGTTTTCTAGCCAAATCAATTTTCAAAAAACTCGTTTTTTTTTTTTAAACTGAAAAATGAGACTTTTTTTTATATTTTCGCACAAAATGAAAAACTCAAAAAAATTGCATTGCATTTAGTCTTGTTGATTTTCATCTAATTATGTGTATATGGTACATTATTTTTTCTCTAAATATTCAAAAATACATCGAAATAATTATATAAGGTTTTGTCAGATTCTAATGAACATATTTTAAGCAATACGATAACCGACACTCGATAGTATTAATTATTAGGTACATATTATATTCTCCACTGTTGTGGTAAATCAGAAACCCATACCATATTGCTGTGCTTGTAACGATTAAGACCCGAAAATTGAACCGAACAGTTTTAACGGACGGTATATAACTCAAATAAATGCATTTCACATGTGACCATAAGCTAATAATAATAATAATAATAATAATAATTGTTATAAGAAATTTTATTTCTGTAGCCCACAGGATGGATTTAGTGAGAGTTTAGCGGTATATTAATCTAGTTCAGAGCTTTGAACACATAACCGTATAATTTACTTAATCGTTCGATTAATTAAATCTAGATTTTCGTTTGTATTGATATAAGTTACGATTGTATTTTATACTTTGATACGCACATTATGTATTAATGACACGGTTAAGTCTAAACAATTGAAACATACCAAAATTAATTAACACAAAATCACTACGTGTTGGTGAATAATATTATATTGTTTTGCGGAATATTGTTGAAGTTTGTACTGTTGCTATTCTCACATTAATATTCAGTCAATATTCAGATATAGTGCACATGCAAATATGCATTTGCAATTGCATATTTACATGTATACTACATCAGAATATTCTGAACGGAACTAGTTCGAAAAAATGTGTTATTCGATTCAATAGGTGTACACAGTGTTTGGGAATCCGAAAATCCGAATAATCCCAACGCTTAGGATTTACCAGATTTGGAGTCTTGGAGATAACGCATAATATACGAACGCGGATAGTCGACATTTTTTCTCAATACTTTTTTCCGTTCATACGTATATTACACACCTACAATATTGTTATTTCCGTGTTCGTTACTTTTCTTTTCGCTCGATCGAAATTTACATAATTATTTTGTTCACCTTGTAACGCACGGCCTTATCCGTTTGTATGCGAACTGCAATTGACCGATGCTCGCATCTCATAGCTGTCTCGACATCCAACCCAATGTCCCTGACGTAATATTAAATACTAGGGATGGAAAATTGACGAACCTCGTATTTTCGTATTTTTTCATCTGGCCCGTGGTACATTTTCGAATTACTACGTACAACTTAAGCGTTTGTTTGTATTTTATTTTATTACGTTTTTCGTAAACGTATATATTATCATAATATTCTTATCTAGTACACACTGCGCTTGTAAACCATTGAATGTTTGTAAATATATTATTAAATATAATATTAATATAGAGATTAGAGGTACAGCAAACATAGCGAATAGGTATTTTTTTGCTTTCTATGCTTTCTGATCCGCTAGATCTTAAGGTTCTATAAATTTCCCTTCGTGTAACTTTAAGTTATCGGTTCCTGTTCTATACGGTGATAACAGAACGCACTCTGTCCCCGACGATTTGCTAGTTATGAATCACTGTAAAGATCACCGTCGATCAGGACTGAAAGTGTGGTGGGTTGAGCAAGTGAACTGAGTTCTCGTACTATTATCGCACTACACTGGAGAAAACTATCACCCTTAATGTTTCTCCAAAAAGGTCACTGGAAAGTCTGGAACGCTTAATTTTTGGTCGAATAATCGCCCATATTAAAAATAGCTAACTGTACTATAACTTACTGACTACATACAGGTAAATAATAATAATAATTAAGTTTTTGAAATATATTATATAACTATTAGCGCGATTATTAGGTATTGTCGGCGAAATTTACAAATTTGTTATTCTTTACTACGCGGGTATATAGCTCAGCTGAAGGAGCTCGGTATTTCAACCTCAGCATGAAAACGTCGAAAACTAAGGATGGATAACTGCTATCATTATAGTGAATTTTCTTGATACCGACACACCAAAACTTAGAATGCTTCCGCTAAAGAATAATACCGTACAATATTCTTCTTTTATAAATCATTTCACTATACTTATACTTTATTTTACTTAACCATAAAATACTCTCATAATACCTACTTTTAAAAACTTATTTACCGACATATTAATTAGTTTCATAAAATACGGATTCGGGAACTTAAAAACGAGGGTTCTTTGACCACCTGACGCCCATCCATCCTGAATGAAATTTTTTAAAAACAATTTTGACCCGGGAAACAATTTAACCATACATCTTTGTATCATTCACCTCACATTTCGTAACAAAATTATGTAATGTAATGTGATGTGTTTACAGAAAATATTATTATTATTATTATGTCCGTGTGGAACCGATATTGGTATATACGATGTCTACTCGGCACTTTTCACCCTCTGCAAAGCATTTCTGTTCCAGGCACGTGATTGGCTTTTCAACTATATTATACTGCATATATATATCTAGTACACGATATTTAATTAACAGACAGTTTGCAATTCACCACTCATTCTCATCCACCTGGACCTCGTTCGAATCACGTAGACTTTCGTGCTGTGCTTTAAAATATTATTAATATATTTCGCGTTATTATAGTCCGTGGCATACGCTAATACATTCTACCATCACATACCCACATTCATTCTGACATATAATTATTCACATATTCGTAGACAATTTATTGTAAATAGACATAGGTATGTTATATGTTATAATTTAATAATGAACGGTATGTCAGTATACTGCAGTAATTTATAGTATCGTTTACATCAGCCAATTTATCAAACAATAATAAAACAGTCAATAGGTGCATTGTTTCCTATCTCTATTAGTCTACTCTCCACGAAATAATTTTCGTATTGCAATAATATTCTGTGTTTTCAGTGTTCCGTCATCATTCATTTTTGTGTATGACCATTTTACGGATTTTTAACGTAAATTATACGTGAAACAATAATTAATACGTCTATATTGTAGAATAATTCAAATGGTAATAAATATTGTTAGTTGGTATAATACTATAATACTAAAATAAGTATATTTCGCGTAACGTTCGTATTCAAAGTATTATAACTTACTAACTATTATATTATTATTATATTATTATTCATAACAATTGGTTCAAATACTTTCAATTTTAATAATATAATACAATAGCAGCTAGAATATAAAAGGACCATAATACGTCACTATGTCAGTATTGAACCAATACTAGCAGCATGTAATAGTTTTCCTGCACTAATGCAGTACTGACTAAAATTTTAACCAGCACTGTACCTGTATGGGCCAGTCGACACTATGGGTAGCCACTACTGGTGTTGTACTACGCCTGTTGTGAGTGTCGGCATAAGCAATAATTTTCAAATTGGGCACCGCCAAACGTGATCGTTATGATTATAGAATATTATAATATAATATAACTGGTCTCCATACCTTACTGGTAGTGTTAAACCTCTGCCAAAGGAATGCTAATATCTATTTAGAAGGATTGTAGAAACATCTCTCTCTCTCTCTCTCTCTCTCTCTCTCTGTCTATTTTTCTTGCTCTTTGTATTTTTCCCTCCCACACATATGCTCTGAATCGACAACGCAAATAATTATCAACTAATATCAATACGTCTTGATCATGTTGCAACGTGAGTATATAATAATTAATATTATAAAATATATTTATATACTGTTCGTTGTTTTAACTTTCACGGCCTCTAACTAAAGTTCTATAACATAATTTGTTTCTAAATTAATTTAATCTATTGGCACTTATAATTTGTTGTAACGATTGATTACACGTTTTAATTAGGTATAATAATTTTAGAAAAATTTCTATCTAAAAGCAATGTGTAGTGATAGATGTCTAGCGTAATAGTTAATATTTGAAACTGGTACAAATCTTTGGATGTCCTTTGATGAGGAAATGTAAAATAGGTTTTCCGATCACGTCTTCATGATTTTTTCTCCAATCTCATTTCAATCCCTTGTGTTATATGTGCGACAAGATTAATCTACAACAAAAAGGGTGACTGGTCGACTAATTGGAGTTTGCCGTTTATTAAATTATGACTCAGAAAATTATTTTGTTTTCTGTGGTCTTATCGCAGTTTTGTTTTATTATCAAATGTCATTGGAGTTTACCAATCGAATTATTTATTTTTTATTGCTTATACATTGAATGATTGTCATGTTTTAATAAAATATTTTAGATAATAATTGATTATGTCTAAGATTCACAAAAAATCTTTCGCCTCTGATTCTGACATTCTAATCCATTATTAGAAAATATATTCAACTATACCTACTACTCTTCATTTTGCGATGAAAAGGTTATTTCGGGACTTTGGTATTTCAAGACTATACAAAAGTTATTCGTATATTTTCCTTTGGTAATTAGAACGTTGTCTTCCACTAATTTTTGCACGCATACATAATATACTCGTATATGTTAAGAGTATATATATGTAGTGATTAATAACGCGAAGATTCACAATAATATACGCTTCACACACTACGCATAAAAATAATATTGAAAAATCCGCAGCAGATGCATTCCACAGCAGTTGTCTAAGCTACGTCTATTCAGCTTTCTGCCACGTCCGATCATATTCACCTGTATATATCTTATCCAGGGTAGACGTGCGCGCGTCTGAGATACGCATTCACTATATCGGCGTCACTATATGACCTATTTCTAAACATGTATTTTGTTTGAGATGATAATGGTACTGAAAACTTCGTGAGTTGTATGAACACAAAACCATGCGCGTTCTGTTAAATTATGAATTATGAGTTATGGCCGTAAAGCGTCCTGACACAAGACGAATACGTACACGCCCCTTGGTTGGTTTTGGCTTTTCTGGTAATATACTTAGACATGACCCTGGCTTAGTTCAAACATCTATTTTTATGAAAAATAAAAAAACTTCCCGCAGTCTCGTACGTCTTATGCCGTGTCGTCTTGGACGCTCGGTTTCCCGCACCGTCATTATAAAACTTATTATAACAAGAAGTTACAACACATTATACGTTCTCGACTTTTAATCATTACACTATTATAGTATTATGAAGTCGTATCCGATTTCCGAACCATCAAATAATATACGTATATTTGGTTAGGCACTTTTTCGTTTATAAAAACAAACGTATTCGACTAAACGGAATGGAAAAAAGGTGTATTAGTAATACTTCACCTGTTCACCATCTTATAATATTTTCCGGAATACGCGCAGTCTAGTGTTACGTATATGCATAGTATATACGTATATGACTGTATAACTAAACGATTTTCCTAAGTTAATTAAGTATACATACCCCGAATTCATCATATATCACTCATTAGCGATAAGTCAAATAAAACATATTTATACAATTGTATATCACTTGTACGAATACAAATTAATACACTTGACACGGCATACATTAATAATTAATTATCATAATCTAAACATATTATTATAATCCTATTCGAAACAAAAATGTATATCAATATCGTTTTGACGAAGAAAAAAAAACACGCGTCCACCCGAAAAAAAAAAACTGATAAAACTTGCGGTTATTTTATCGCTAGCGACAAAGAGGAGAATGACCGCGCATGCATTTATAATAATGATATAACGATATTTGTACGTACCGCGCCGAAACGTCGATTTTCATTACGTTTTGTCGTTTTCATACCGGTCGGGCATTCGCGTGCGTATAAATAAAATGCGGGAAAATTACGCAAAAATCGTCGATTATTTTATTATCACACCTACCTATGCACTGCCCGCCCATTCGCGTATAGAATAAATTCAATAAATGGTTAATAACGGCCATATACCACCTGTACGTTATGTAGACGCGTGAATTAATATCGTACCGTGGTTCGACTACCGCGGTATCGTACGCACGCACACGGCACACGCTTGGTCAGCGATTCGTAAACATTAGACTAATAATTGGCAATTTTAACGCTTAAGAGTCCAGCAGCAGTATAGTCGTAATGCCAGTGGTCGCAAACGATTTATGGGATGCGATGATAATTGTGGTTGTATATTTTTTCTTCACTCCAAATCATTCGACTAGAAGATTATAATGAAGCAACAACGCGCGCTCGATGAAATATTGTTCTATAGAGTGTACACGGGTGCATGTTATATAATTTTAATAGTTCCGTCCGACCGTCCCCGGGGACTTTCATTATTATTACCGGAAATTAATATAAATATTAATTACTATACGTTTGTTCGATAATCTGGCACGCAGAAAGTGCGGGCGCGACGAATAATGTTTTATTTCCATATCGTGTTTCGTACCCCGGGAGTATGCGATATAATATTATGTATAAGAAACCAATATAATTCGCAGCTATTATATTCAGATCGCGTTGACCTACAGTTTATCTATGTTACTCACGTTTCTCGCGTTGATAATTGATAGTATGATGATATTCCTCCGATTTCGCCGCTTGAACACAAGACGAAATTATATTAAATATCATAAATTCATAACCATGCGAGGTGCCTTTCGTTTATTCTAATATTCTCGCTAAACAGTCGTATATATTGTATATTTTTTTATTTATAACTCAGTGGTTTCCGCTTAATGTGATCACTGGTTTATAGAATCAATCGTTTATTGGAATCAAAATTGAAAATTCCAAACCAAATCTTATATTACTAATGTTAAATTGATTTTTTATTAGATTCATTAGGTAGGTATCGGATAGTTAAATCACTTTTGATAACATTCTTATCGTTTTAAATAATTAAAAATTATATATACTTATAATTATATATAATTGAATATGGATTTTAATCTCAGGCTAATATGAAAATGAAATTAGTAGATTTTAAAGTAAAATTGAAAATAGCAAGTTTCTTTACTTTATTTTAAATTTATTTATTAAATTTTAATTTAATTTTAAAAATACGTATAAATAAAAAATCATAAAAAAAAAAAATGTTCTATGGAATAAACCGGTTAATATGATCAAAATAATCCGAACCAATGTAATTACATTGTAATCCGCATAGGAACTTACTGTAATTTTGATAACGTTTATACGATTGATTTTCATCGAAGAAATCATTTATTCGTGTTTTTTTTTTTGAGCATTTTCAGTACTTTAGCGCAGGATGGGACATACAGCAATAATGTGTTTAAATTCGGTTGTTTGTTTTTCACACATAAATTTCACGTCACATTTTTCAATGCAGTCGTGAAATCAAAAGAATATCTGAACCACCGATAGTACAACGTAATATCTGTGTATTTTGAACGAATATCCATCAGACGCGTGCGTTTTGAATATAGAGAATGTAAGTCCAGAAAATTTACGTACATTTTACATCTCTAGTTTTGACCGGTTTATAACACTAGTAGTATAATATGTCACGTCTAAGGCATAATACATACAACCGTATATACACAATATAACATTCGTCCCCCGCGTTACAACTATATACGATAATTGTCCGACTCTATCGCGAGCGAAAAGACGATAAACCCAAAAGCGAACGACTTATAAGTAATAAAGCTGCAGGGATATATAGTGCAGCAGAAACGTAATGTATGGGTCGGTACGGCTGTGGAGATATAATAATATTTTATTGTGTCTACGAGGTAATTATGTGCGCATTGCTTGCACGATACGTTTCCACGACTAACTGCATACGAAATTATTAATATATTATGAATATTAATTGTCGTATATTATAGCAGTAGTTCCCAACTTTTTCTGCACTACTCTGAAGATTTCCAAAAGTATCACGTTTCCTTTCCTAATAAAATAATCACATTTTTTATATACTTTAAAAGTAATCCATACAAAAGTTGTTCAAAGGTATCTTTATCGATATAGGTACACGATTACGATAACCAGTCGTTATTAATTTTTCCCTACATTGTAAACTACAAATATAAAACCTACAATAATGAAATATTTAATTTTATGATGACCGTTTGTGCTTCCCCAGTAATGTTGACACGACCCTCCTCCTCCCACCAAGGTTGGAAAACACTGTATTACAGGATTAATCAAACGGAACGTTGCAAATGACCAACAACATCGTCATCGCACGCACCACTACAGTCCATAAATGAGCTGCCGTCTATGAGGTTTTCCCGACGGGATCAATCTGCAGTCCCTTACGGGGCAAATTGCCGCATTTCTGTACAAGGACTTCGATTTTTCCGGAACACGGGCTGATGACGGTAGCAAGGGCAAAGGACGCGCGCGCGTGATAATAAGTAAGCCCGGGCACGTACTTGCGTTTGTAATGGATTCGACATCAAGCAGATGTCTGCAATCCCGTTCGAGAATTTCTCTCTCTCTTTCTCTATCGTACCGGATTGATTTTGTACTGAGAACACGCGTGTATGACGATGAGCCCTGTGCTAAAATCAAGGAAGTTTTTTTTTTTTTCCGATGCATTCGTCATCATTATTCATTACCATATATACCTATATATTATCGGAAATGCATCGTTATCCGCAATCGGTTACACGTATCCTTAACGATATTGTATTATTTTAGTAGGTACATTTAAGAGATATAAAAACTATAAAAGTCGTGTTTACATAGATCACGTACATAAATATCTCTGTGTTACTCACGTATTGGGTTCATACAAAAGATTTTGGTTTTTATGGGTTCCACAATGTTATGTGTTTTTTATGCACCTAAGGTTATTCGTATATTCATTTCGAATCGATTTTTCTAGTAACCTACCTATATATACGGTTATCAAGAAATGACGTTCCTAGATGCCGGTCTGTGCATTATCTCCGTGGACTAACGCGTGTTCGTGTTCGCTGGTTCGATGTAGAATATATAGTTGACTCGACTGTTTCGCTAAATCTCATTAAACGTCACGCATGTCTAAACACGATGCAACGTTTGGGTTATTCTCTAGGGAAGATAGTTCAAGACGTTCTCGGTCGATAGCCACTAGGAAACTGATCATCCCCGAGTGCACTCGTGTACGCCACAGTATAAAACAATAGACAACTTAATGACTTTTTTCAATTCATATTTCGTCGAACAAAACCTTCACTCGGGTTATGGTTCAATCCATCTTGCACAACATAACTATATCGGCATAATATAAAAGTACTCCAGAAGGCGTTTCCAATGGTTAATATTATTTTTTTTTATTTATTATTTAATTTTTATTAATTATTTATCATAGTGGTCGATAGGCAGTAATTCATTATGTTTAAAAATTTATATATATGATATAAATTGATATTAATGTATATACATAATACATAAAATATAATGCAAATCTCTCGATTCTGTTAATGATTGGTAACTATTAACTACCCAAAAGTCCTCTGTAACTCTGAATGGTACTTGAGAGTTGAGAGTTTACGACTCCACTGCCATGATTGAAGTATATAGATACTTTTGTTTTTTGTCTAATTACTAATTTGGATGCCCATCGTAATCAGAACACCACGAAAAGAAAAAAAATCAGGGAGTGATTGGAACACGTTCTCATGGATTTTACTTATACTGTAATATAATATTTTAAATGGCAAATGGGAAAATATAAATTTTAAACCTTCGACACGAACCTATACTGTTGTTAAATCTATTTATCCATTTACTTTTAATTTTTTTTTATATGTATATATATATATATTCCGTAGCACCACAGATAAAAAATGGCCACACAAAAATATCATTATAACAATACAAAATGGCGGACTGGATTATGGGAAGATTGGAAACTGGGAAAGCCATTTCGTTTCTGTGGTGTTGTATATTTTGTAAAGCGATCAATTCAAATATTCTACGATTTAATATTCTGCTTTGAATATTAAATATTTAATCCAGATAATATTCGAGTGTGAACGTACACCAGTTGCTCATTGTACATCCTGAAAACGGAGGCGCACCGTACTGATAGTAACCGTATTACACCAGTGCTTCTTAAACTGGGCCTCTAGAGGGCTGTCAATCTATTACAAGGGGCCGTGAAATAATTGTATGTATTTATTTTACATTACCTATTTTTAAACGCATTCATAGAAAGAAAAATATAAAACCATCCTGGATTATCTTTCAAAATTTAATTGTTGGTCAATTATTTTACAATAATACAATTATTATTACAGTGATGAAGTAATAATAATTAGTAATATAAATTATCACATTTAAATATATTTAAAGATATCTCACTTAAAGCTATCGATATTGATGATAATCTTATTACGTCATTTAAACTTAAGTAATACTAACTAGTGATGTTAACTATATATATATATATATATATATATAGTGGTTATAAATTAGAATAATTTGGCTCTGATTTCAATGTATTTCGGTGCTTTTTTTCTTTTATTTTTTTTTTTTTTTTGTACGCCTCGCATACTATTCTTACTATTATGATTTATGATAAATATATGCGATCAAGCGTATTTGATTATTTTAAGTGTATAATATGGCTTATGTTTTAAATGCGGGTCCTATAATAAATTATGACTGTTTCAGATATAGATCGGTGATCATTATAGAAATTGTTCTTCTTAAAATAATTGAAGTCCATTTCATTTCATTGTTTTTCGTCCATTTGGCCAAGGAGATAAACTTACATTTTAATCAACTTCTTAGTTACTATACTCCACTAATGAACTTGAAAGTGTTTAAGACGAACAATTTTCACAAATGAATAGCTACTATATTTTAGTTATTATTTAAAAATAAAAAATTTAACCATTTTTAGAACTACCTATGCAAGGAAAAGAAACTGTACATCGTTAAACCTACTTTCAATCTTTAATTAAATCATCTAAAACAGAACTGAATATTTCATAAATGCATAAATCTTTTGGTTTTTCAGTATTACGTTTATATTTGAACTATAAAGATTTGTCATTTATCGGTAGTTTACGTGATACAGATCTCCTGAAAGTTTTAGGTCATTTTGAGATATCGAAAGTAAGTAATAGGTAATTTCGTTATCGTCTGTCACTGAAATTATTCCCGAGTCCTTGCTCTACTTTCTAATTATCCGATAAAACTATATGTATTGCAGTTATAACTCGGAATGTTTAAACATTTAATATGCACAAAAGTGTGTCTTTTGTGATTGTTCACAAAAAGTGTCTTTTACGACCATATCTTAGAACAACCATATCTTACAATAACACGTAGTAGATATTTAAATGTTACTTTTTTTAAAAATAAACAAGAGACAGCGGTCGGGTTCAAAGAAACAGGAATTGGGTGAGATACATATATAGGCAACATACGTATCTTTCAACACTGAGATATCACTTTTTTTATTTTATTAAATATTTATCAGTAATAATAAGGCAGAACATTCCAAACTGAAATGATTTTTTCACAGTCCGGTGCAACTATTTTAGCGTGATATAATGGTCTTGTGCTTTATTAGAAAACTTAAACTGTAATATAATGGTCATAAAAATAAAACATGTTTTAAATCCGCTGTTATATTAAATCGAATTGGATCGTAAATTTTAAGACATAAATAAACATATATAATTTATATATATTATTATACCTATATACATATCTCAAAAATATATTAGTATCAATTGTCTTGAAGTTAAACTTGTACATAATCCTACTTGTAATAATGTGTGTTGCATACATTTTTTCATAATACGATTGTCACCCATATAATTTCAAACAATTATTTCTCTGTCAAACAAAAAATTATATTTCATTTTTAAAAACTATTTTACGTAGTGGGAATTCGATAAGACGTAGGAAACAAAACTTTGATTTTCTTGAAATAAAAAAGTAAATTATTTCATAAAATAACTTCTTTACAATGTTTACGAAAATTATGCGCTTTATTTTACATCATATCATCATAACAGAAGCATAAAGTCACAAAATTTAACAAGGAATTCAAACATCGACTATTTATACAATAAATCACTAAATAGATTATAAAATATACAGAGTACTAAAGATGATAAAAACCAACAAAACGTAAGAAATATCAAGAAATATTAAAATTAATTTATATTTAATCATGTTATCTGTTATCAATTAATCTCTTGCGCTACTACTACTACTACCGCGGCATGGTTAAATCTTAAATGTAGCAATGGCTAGTTTTTATCTTTGAAACAAGTAGGTACCTATAATAATATATTCTCATCTCTTGACTATTTGATTATGTTATTGTTCTCATCGTAATTCGTACATGTATTATGTGTATTGTCGTCATATCAGCAGAAGCACGTTACGGGTTTCGTGGTTTCGTGTGGTCCAATCGATATACGGATGCCTATATGATACGCTAAAACGCGCTAAATCCTCTGTGTGTAAATGACCGCGTGAGCTCGACAAAAAACCGCAACAATTTGAAATTTTCATCAAATCTTTATATTGGTGTTCTCTATACATGGTTAAGTTTTCAAAGTATTTTGACTTATTTATAGACAATTTAAAATTTCGATTTTTGTAATTTTTTTTTTTTTGTAAAACATCTATAAAATTTAATTGGCTAACCAAAAACTTTCGAAAATTTAATACAAGGTTAATAATAAGCTTAACTTATTGTCACTAAAAAATATCGGAGATCGCTTCACTCAAATTTTTTTTTGTAAGACCATAAAGTTCAAATTTGTATAAAATATGTTAAAATCGCGATAATTTGCAAGTTATTTTGTAAATAAAAATTCATAATTTTTTTTCTTTTTATACTTAAAGTTCAAAATTTTAACACTAGCTTGTTCATAAGCTAATCTTCAAAAATATATAAAAAAATTTCTACCGGACCAAAAGAAAAAAATTTTATGACCGTTTGAAATTTAAATTTTTACGAAATTGCATTATAATTCAATTTAAATATAAAATACTATATTATTATATACACATTTTAAACAAACATATTAACTCCGTTCAGAATCGTTATTCGTATACAATGATATCTATCATTGCATTCAAATTTAACAAATCCATTATAATAATGACCTATCCTATAAACGAGGTGCACTCCACCCCCAACTGTACAGCAAAGCGAGGTCCATCCGTTTTTTTTTTCAGGATTTCCGTTAAATTCCAAATAAAAAAAATCCCACTTTTCTTTTTCCGTACGTATAAACACCAATTAACTAAGCCACTTAGCTCGTGATAAACTAAAAGAATATAATATTGTGACTAAATATCACATAAATAAATAAAAATAAACGTGAAAAAACAAAAAGCGTAAATGAATTTTAAAAATTAGAAACTAGGTGTTCTAGGATTACGAGATTTATGGGTATTCGGAGATTTTATTAAAGTATAATATTGTGTTTTTACGTGAAAAAAATATACTTTGAAATAATATTTTCCTTTTAAATATAATTTCGTAAGTAAGATTAAAAATGAATTATTCCAAAAACCTTTTTAAAGCATATAATTATAAAATATGTGAAGGTAAAAGTTTTGTTTCCGGATCAATTAATGAATTAAATATTTTTTCCGTAATACAGTATTCATACTTATAATTGTTAGTTTTTGCGTGAACATGATATTTTTCTCTTGAAAAGTTAACGAACACAATAATTCATGTACAACGTTGTGTGATGATGAGCGTGGACGATGCAGTGAATGTATAATATGTATATTGGATCGGAGAGGATAGCAAAAGAGGTTGGATACCGCATCCCCTACAACTTGTGTTTTTGGTATATCACAATATAATACATCACCATCGCTGACGCGTATTATTCTCTTTTCGAGAACGGCGCACATTCCCGTGACGATAGATCATGCTCTGGTCTCGCGTGGATCATACAACGCGTTTAATGATTTTGCTAACAATCCGTCTACGTCGGGTGTATTTAAGACCAAGTGCGTCGTTGTCTCACCGTCAGACAAGAACGTTTTACTTCACATGGAAATGAACGGAATGCAACTGCTCCCTTTTTGGCATTCGGTACTCGCCCGTTTTCTGACGGAGTAATATGAAAAATATGGTGGTCGCCTTTCAAAATAATTATAGTCCATGCGGTTAGTTATACCGATTGGGTTAACCCGAATACGTCCGATGACTGCCTTATGTTGAAAACCCTTGTTTACTAATTATATAACTACGCGTTCCTTTACTCGCGCAATGGGTTTTTTTTCTTCCTTGAAACGTGCTTCGTTTACAATATTCGTACGTGTTGAATACAATTTTAGAAAATCGCAATGAACTGAATGCGCGTGGAAAGCAAAATATCATTAATATAAATATTGCGCGCATTACACTGCGGTGAAAAAAGTATATAAACACTTTTAACAAATCGATTAACAATTTATTCAAACAATCGTCTCCGCGAAAACCAATTTGCGACCGGGTTTGAATCGGAGCCAATAACAATTTTTAAGTTAATTTTTCCCAGATTTAGTCTAGTTTTAAATATTATGCTTATCTCAAGGACGTCACTTTCGCACCACGTACAAGATAAATCGTACAGATCGGTACACGACGAGAACTTTCGTTTATTATACGAGTACTCACACACACACATACACACACACACACACACACACATACTCACCCCGTATATCATATTCATAACGTTAATGCAAATGTCAGAAAAACGGATGAGAATCAATCCACGGTCGACATTTAATGTGTTTCCCATGCGAAATCCATCACCACGAGATGGACAAACATTAAAGTTGATGTTTTAGGCTAATTACTGCCTCTACGGCTCCATCGGTTAATTTTCTCTCTTGGACGTTCGATTACTGTTAAAGTTATTATAATATTATAAAAATTCACAGTTAAGGTCTTAGTTAAGACATCAAAATAGTTTTAGCTGCCTGATTTTTGTGCGTTTCTCACTAAATATACAACGCACTAATACACGAAAAATATCGTACAATACTACAATATTATTAATAACTTTCTCATATAAGAATAAATAAAAAACATTTGTATTAAATAATCAAATATACCACATTTATAAAAATTGGGAGACAATACAGCGTGATTATAAAAGATGAATAGGTACATATTTTTCGGATGATTATTTTGTATCGAAAATCGAAATACTCGTCCGTATTTCCGACGTTTGAATGATCTATCCATTCAACTTATATATTTCAGAACATAAATACATCGTGCAGATTCTGGACATATGTTATAATTTTTAATATATTGTCTGATTATACCAATGTGTGTTCTAGTAAAACAATTTATTTTGATGCATAGAAATTCCAATTTCGTTTGTTCATCTCAACTAAAACGTTTCGTTTGTAAATTGTGATTTATTAATTCGAATATCAATGTTCTATTTTATGTGTAAATTATTTTTGAATTACGTTGTAGCACTAAGTAATTTATATTCCTATTGTACAATAGGTAAATTATATATTTTTAAAATGCATCTTATTTAAAAATAGGTATTTATTTTCCATATACAATTGTTCTATAATAATCTATAGCTTAGAAATTTATTACACTTTTTAGACGAACCAAAGTTAAGGACTACTTATGAAAATAATTTAAAAGACAATAACCGTTCGTAAAACTGAAATATTAAACAATTATGAAACTATAACTTTAAAAAGTTCGATGATATGAATAGATCAATTTTTAGTTAATTTATAGTTTTCATAATTATATTGCTTGCATAATTTATTAGTAGGTAACTTTTATTTTACGATAGAATATATTTTTATTCCTAGCACATCAAGTACGAACAAGGAAAGAAACACGACTTAAAAACTCAGGGCAGTCAATATTTTCAATCAAAAGCTTATACATAAAATACAAAATATATTCATAAATTACATTATTCCAAAGTTTCAATTAATTTCTCATAGTGCGATGATGTCGGTAAAACTGATCACTACCTTCAAATATTTGAAATGATTTCTTTACAAGTAAATCAGTAATAAACGTCTGTAGAAAAATACATTTATACGCCATAAAAATGCAGCATACATTATAACAATTACGATGAATCCCAATCAATTATTGGATATTATTATGCAATTATTTTCTTAAAGTTTATAAATTTAAATCATTCGATAAAAATGGCTAAAAGGATTAATGGCTTTAAAATAGAAAAATGATAAAAAAATTTGAAAAATCTAAAATTAAATTAATCATTTGGATTCGTATTCTATACTTTTAGAGAAGGAGTCATAAGGCATTTCATTCCATTCCAAAGTATAAAGTAGAGTCTTAATTAGGAACTACTAACAATTGAAACAAAATAGTTTGTTTTAATTAAATAGCTTGCACACCTTTTAAGTATAATTTATTGCGAAAACAGTAGTTAAAAAAAAAATGGTAATAGAATAATTATAAAATTATACTACCAAATATACGCTGTGGACATAATATATTGATATTTAATGTGCCATGGTTGATAGTACAACATGTTTATTTCATATAGATCCTTGGTGGATATACTTTTGTACTACATTGAGGTTTTTCATTGTGATCTTCATCTTGGTGTGACTCCGTTTTGTAGATTTGGCGTTTCATGGTTCAACGGTCAAATGGAAAAAATAAAAAATAAACAAGAAAATAAAATGGAGTAGGTACATTTCATCGGATATATTAATTTCGATTTTACTGCACCTCTCTTTCTCTCACCCTTACTCTCGCCCTTTAAACTATGGTTTGTAAAAATAGTATATATACATATATAAGTAAGCGGAATAAATTATTATAATTTTTATTTATGTTTCACCTGTATTCGTACGGTACATGATGGTGATAATAATAATAATAATAATAACAATAAAAAAATAATAATAATGGTGAAAAAATAAAATAAAATAATTTTAACTACGGCGTGAAAAGGGGCTGCATATTTGCATTTCACCAACAACCATCGGAACGCATAAACGATATCAATGAACACGAAGTAATAATAATAATAAAGTATCAATTTAACATTATAATAACTGGCTAAACAAATATTTTTGTTCGTTGTCGGAAAATGTTAAATAAAGCTATCGTGGGCGATTTGAAATAATACCGATCGGTATACGGTTACCTATACATAACGATGTTGGTCGGGAGGAAATACCGGAAAGCATTAATTGTACAGCTTAGTGCAACTCGCAGACAACGAGTAGACATTTTTATAGGTTTTCTAATATTGAAAGGATACAACTAACTACTAACAAAGCTAGCAAACGTGATTTTCGAAGTAACTGCAATAATAATAATCTGCTGGTATTAAGTATATGTACATGTTGCAACTGTACTCGCATATTATATATTACACGTACATAAATATCTGAAGTTCTATTAAGAAATGTTTTCGATTATTTTCAATAAAATAAACAATACATTATGTAAATTCTATATGATTCGTTAGTTGTTTTGTTTTCGACGTCTTTCGATTTCTATCCCTTTAACACATTACCACGACGATAAAGTTCATATTTTCAAACAATGCAAACTCAATTCCTTCAACTACCTCGTCCTGTTGCAGCCAAACATTCACATTTTACATACGTGTATATTTATAGTTAAATTTAGTACAATTATAGTATTAAAGCAAATTGTCTTTTTTTCAACTTTCAATAATGATTATATAAAGTTAAAAGGTTAGCTCAGTAGAGACGAATATAAATTCTCCGTTTAATTAATTTCAATTGCCCTTCCCTGAGTTTGTTCAATTGTAAATTTGAAATGATTATCATCTTTATCAAAATCGTCGGTTTATTACTAATGGAATATGTAGACAAAACATTATTTCTATAAACTAAAATAAAAACCGTAATCTTTTGATGAATAAAATACTTACATCACTTTGAGTTTAAATGTTAAGAATATGTTTTGTTTCAACAACAAAGTATAAAAGTAATATATTTTGTTATTATCGTACCTCAAAATTTAAAAATAAATATTCTTAGAAACGTCTCTTAGACAAAAAAAAAAAAAAGTAAGACACACAACGTGCACACTTTGAAGTTTGATGTTACATAATGTACATTGTCCTTTACATAAATAATCGTTTTAATAATGAAAAACAATATATACATTGAACACAGACGCAGGTTTTACAGTTACCAACTCCTGAAATCTACAAGTTTATAATAATGTTCATATAACATATTAGGATCATTCGAATTTCATAATATAAAACGAAAAAAATATCTATTATGCATAACGTGGTGTCATTGCGTCGAGAACACTTTTGTTTTTTGGTATACGAAAGATGTACGTCAACACCGTAGGCTATCGGTTCACGATGGCGGCGGTCGGCGCTCTCGAGTGTTATTAGTTTCGTGTTGATTTCAATTGACATTATAATTGGTCATATTGATTTGAGCGCGGAGCGTTTGATTTTAATTATTTTACGATCACCGTTTTCAGTGTTTGATTAATAAAAGTCGTCGCCGTCTTTTCGCTACAACTATAGGAAGTACACTGCTGACACTTTAACAGTGTGCGCAAAATAACGAAAATCGTCAAAAGCGACTGGATGGCACGAGATACGATTAATGTTCCGAAACAATATTCCAACGAACCAACTGCGCATGTATTTAGTACGTATATTATTATGCCAACAGTACTTAGTTTTCAGAAAACATCCCTGCTTGGTTTCTAGGACAAATGTGCAAAAAAGAACCACCGAAAAATCTAATAAATTTCGAACCGTTTCTGAAGCGAACGGTCCTGGGAAGCGTCATGACTAACGTTACGTATTTTAAGGCACTGGGAAAATTATAATGCATATAATGTACTTAATAATATTTGTATATTTTCATATTTACCTATATTTTATTTTTTATTTTACTCTATAACAATACGGGCGAAGAGCAGAAAACGTACAGTTAGAAACGTATTATGATAAAATATAATGTAAAGATGGAACAAGAAAATAACCTGTAAAAATTCTTAAAAATGTTTACATCAAAAATAATTATTTATTACGGAAAATCCAGTATACAGCACATTAATGTTGATATAATATTGACTGAAGATTAAATTATTTTCTTGAAACATACATAAACAATAAATTAAATAACATATCAACAAGCGTAAAAATTGAAAAAACTACAAAAATCTAAATGTGTACCTACGTAAATAACCTATAGTTACGACATTAATTCAACTCGAACGCATCGGGCTGTTAAATAATTTTGAATTATTATCATGAATGGTGTATACCTTATGCTTATAAATATTGAAGTAGGTACAATATTCAGGTGTCATTGAAGCCGTATTAATAATTCATAAATGTTCTTAAATGATATTCTTCGTTAGATATTTTGCGCAACAAAATATAATCAGTGTTGTGTACATTTGAATGTTTAGCCGAAACAACATTTATCGAGACAAATTTTCGTTTGGTCTTAGATAAAATGGCTTAGAGTGTATTACCGTTAAGTACATCACATATTATGCAATATTTAATATATTTAAATTACGTAGGATTTCAACTCCTAGTCGACTGGGTTAACTGGAAAAAATAATAATAATAATAATAATAATAATAAAATCATGAAATAAGTTTCCGATGGCTCGAGGACTGTTGGATATCCGGATATCGATGGCGGTCTTAAAGTTTTGTCGATACGTTTCACCGATAACGCGCGCGCTTGGCTCGACCTCGCGAGATATACCCCCCATGGCCAATACACAATACGCCGGACACTCGGTATTATTAAATTTTACATTGCCCACGCATTCCGCCTGCAGCAGTCTATGCAATCTTGCCGGCAGATGCAGCATAATCGTCCGTGGTGTTCCTTAACTACATTGACGTGTATCCCGGCGGAATTATCGCAATTACGCGTGTAAATCGTACAGTAACTAACTTATGCACATTGCAGGGAACACCTGGACAAACCGCCGTTTGTGATGCATAACCGTGGTTATATTCGACAAGTATATGTCGAACATCGTAAACCAGTCGTCGCTAATCACCCTTGCTGGACCACGTCGAATTAGATTTTCTTTTTTCAGCCCGCACGATCATAATATTAATATATAACTATAATACATGTTACGGTTAAAGTACGAATACCTAAGTACAACCTATATTTGATTTACCGGTGAATTCTAGGTTTCGCTGACTGCTGTCGGTAAATGTCTGAATTTAATAAACGTGTTATAAAATATAATAAACGTGTTCGAAATTCTTTTGGAAACGTTAACAGGTCACAGCATTGTGAAACTGAATACACTTAAAGTTGACAAAACGTAATATTAAAACATTTCCATAATACTATGTACACACACTCTATATTATTATACACATTAAGTACATATTTACGACTTGTGCACGCGCGAATACGTGTATACGGTAATTATTATAATATAATTATTATGAATATTCGTAGTATAGAGTCGGCGGCGTCACGATGGTCATAAATCCGCGACGTCGCCCGCACATGTGGTTGGTGCGTGTGCTGGGCGTAAATATTGTTTGTTATTATTATACTTTTATTAGCTCGGGCACAAGACCCGTCGAAATTATTAACGAGACGTATTTTTATTTCTGACGTCTCTTTTGATGATCCTGTACGCGCGACCATACCGTACCCAAAAAACTCGTGTCACTTCAAACGGAAAACACACATACCGGCCGCAGTAATGAGTCGTGGAGTTGTTATGCACTGGCATTATGACGTACGGCTGAACCATTGGTTACCAAAACGGAGCACGTGTGTGTAATGTGCAGTGTTTGGAAGGCACGTGTTTGAAAAGAAACGGATTCCTGGCAAGAATTCTTTCGAGTGACACGTTTAACTGATTCCTTCTTGCAAATTATTTAAACTTTAAAGAAATACATTTTCCGTTCCTCAAATCTCAATTTATGTCGCAGCTATGTCAATAATTGAAATTAACATATAAATGATTCTTGGTACATTGTCGTCACGTCACCGGAAATTAGCATTAAGATTTAAGAATAAAATATCGTTCGTGATGCACATTGAAACTTGGAAATTGGAAATATCTATGAGTTATGACTATAATAATATGTACACTAGTCATATGTAGTACGTAGATAATATATGAATGATCAGATTGAATGTAAAGGTACTTGTCTTAATAAACTCGCATGAAAGCCGCCATAAATTACTTTACCTTTTTTTTTTTTTTTTTGTTTTTACTTGGAACTAAAAAAATAACGGGAAACAGAACGAATTTCTTTCTAATAGAAACTGGTAATAATTTCTATATTTACATCTGTGTGTATGTTATATAGCATTACATCGAAAATATATGTATAATAATATTATGCACTGTGAATTGCCGCCGTCGCCGCCATGACTTATCATTTGCCGTCACACTTTTTTCTCGTTCAGAATACGACGTGTACTACCATATAGTTAATATTATGCGAACGTTTATTTCGGTTTTTTTTGTTTTCATTTTGTTACAGATACGATTTCGCATTTGGCCGTGATGGTTAAATCGCATGCCACCGTACCGCAACGCGTGCGGTAAATTCCTTTCTGTACACGATCGTTCGAGTTTAACGTTGTATATACATGTTTTCAATATCCTCTGTCATCGTTGTATCTGCGTTCGAAACGTTAAATCGACGAATAAACTTGGTGACGAGACTTTTTTTTTCCTGTCCGCATTTCCTAACGTGCATTACGAACGTCACTGGTAGCTGTAGTATACGGATTAGTATGGTGGACTGGTGTAGACACCAGCTTATACACGTGTATGGTACGCGCGAAATGCAAAATGTTTATGTGAAATTGCCATATTGGGGGGGGGGGAAATTCCAAACCACTATACAGTGCCACACCTAGAGATAGGTTACGAATACTGTGCGACAACAATATTAGTATAATCTGCGCGGTTGACTTTTACGCTTTCCTAAGGTTTGGAGCGGTGCAGGGTAATGGGGTAAGAATTATTTATTTGCTTAGTTGCAGTTAAAAATAAATGTCAAACGTAAATGTTCGTATTTTTCCGAAAATCGAAGGTTTAAGAGTGCGGAATTCGTTGATACGAAATAATTTAGATTTATTGAACAATATAATGGTCTGGCAGAATCGGAATATTGTCGCAAGGGCTGTGAGTTCAAGGAGTGTTTCCGTGAACCCTGTAATTTTAGTTACAAAATTTTTGTTTTGTTTTTCATTACGATTGTTTAACTTCAACTATTTGGGCCAGAAATAACATTTCGAATACTGTAGACGCATACCTAACTATAATATTCAATATGTACCTATATAATATACTGCATTAAAATTGGATTTACTATTTTTTTTTTTTTTTAATTTACCAGTTAGTCTGTAAATAATTGTTATTCTGTTGACACATGTCAATTTCGAGTATTTAAAAAAATATTTACTTTGGTCATTGTATTGCGATGTTTTTTTAGAAAAAATAAACGTAGGATTTTCTTTAAACTTGGATAAACAAAATTAGGTACCTTAACTTTTAGTGACTTCAACTATTTTTTCATCTCAAATTTTTTACGGTTCGAACCTGAACGCGTTTCATTACCTTCGTTTATAGATTTGGTCGATTCGAATAGTTTGATCACTCATTCATGAGAAAATTCTTTTTTTCTGTTAAATTGGTTTGCTACATTTTAGTAGAAATTATTTCTTTTTCTCGTTGTCGATCGTATGGTCTACGTGCATTCCACTATTCCACAAGTCACTTTTATCACTAAATAGAGTATTTTACACCACTAGGGTTCGGATGTATTTTTATATAAAGATAATATTGATCAAAATTCCTAATGAAACAATTCCATGAAAAAGTTAAATTCAAATAAAATAAATTATTTCTGTACATCTAAATAATGCACATTGCAAATGCACAACGCAAGACTTATAATCTCGTAAACTTCAAACTTTCATTCTGAATGGAGTAGTTCTTAAAAGCGATCCCGATTTTATTTGATTAATTGTCAATAAATTCTAGTTTGAATGAAATAATTCACACCACCAATAATGTATAAATTAGTTTTCATTGAAGTCGGGTATAAAATTCGTTTATAATTAATAACATATTATGAATATATAAATATATTCGTATTAATAAGAATCGAGAATTAACGGGCAAAGTGGCTTGAATTTAGGTAACACATATAAATAAACAATATATATATATTTTCTGAACATTATCATATCCTCATAAGTTCGGGTACACTAAAACATATAGTATATAATGGTCGTGAAACGTTCAGTATGTACCTGAAAATTAAATTTTACTCATACATTTTTATGATTTTTGTTTTTCATTTATATTCTTTTACTATATATAGTTTGATAAAGTATTGCTGATTAATGTTTTATACGTTTCAATATATTATCGCAGGCACGTTCCTCTCCCATATAAAAATTTTCCAAAAATTACTAACGAAATAAAAATGATTTATGATAAAAAATAGAGCTTTTATTAATATTAGAAACACTTTTTATAAGAGTCGCTTCAGCAGATAAAATAGCTTCTCAACACTTCACAGGGTGTTTACAAATTAGTATGGACATTTTTATAGCATTTTACTTCATAGCAATATTGTTTTCTAATCTACCTATTATGTGTGTCTATTAAGCGTTATTCTTAATTTAAATTTATAATATCTCATTAGTAAATCATTTTGTAAACATAATTACTTTTGCTATAAATCTGTAGACAAAAAAATCATTACTTTACTCACGATTATTCTAGTTATTAAAGGTATATTTTCTGTATTTTGATAGTGCTTCGATTATGATAGTTATTAGTTTAACTTTCATCTAATTTATCGCTCTTTGCTTCATGCTTTTTAGATTAAAAATTTTATTAAGGAGCCAAATGGGGCAAAGTAAATTAACATCACTGGCACAGAAACATTCAGATCAATATAAATAATGTAATACACGGGTTTACAAAAAATAAATGAAAAACTAATTTTATTATAACTGTATCTACTTATTCGTTACTTGTATTATATTATTAATTATTGAGTTAAAATAGGTTGGCCCCCATCCCCTTGAAAACTGTTTAGGGACGCCCCTGCGACTATCAATGAAGCTAAGTTGAATATAGAATAACAAAATATGCACGGACAAATAAAGTTGAATTATGCATGTGGACATAGGACCTAATAATAACTGGTAATGAGCATTTAAACTATTATGGTTAATTATTATAATGTTCATATATATATATATATATATATATCTTAACATATTAATTTAAAAATGTATTTTTAATACTTACTGTTGTTATTACAATAGTATAATATACGTACCTAGAAAATACATACTTGCATGATACATGGCATGATACCATTGATTTCCACGTATATTCAGAACGTTAAAATATTACTTTTAAATTATTTTTTTAATTTGCAACAGTCAATAAAACTAAACAATTTTTAATACATATGTATACCAAGTATTAATAATTATTATCAAAATAATCTCTTTTTCAAACTGTTCAAGTATTATAGTATTTTCTTTTGGTGATCTGCATAACATTACAGTAGATACTTCATACAATTTTTTAGTGCATTATAATTATTTTAGGAATCTGCAATTATCAGGAATACTTAGACAGTCGAAGATTCGTATGGCATGCATATAATAATATATTTACATTATGATATGTGTGGAAATTGTGTATTTTAATAATTATTTTTATTGCATTGCATGTATCAATTTTTTCAGCTAATGATACAAACTTGTGTTTTGTAATTCAAAATTATATCAATATAATAAAACAAGCAAATTGTATTTACAATTCTGTGTATATTTTGTGATTCTTAAAAGTTGTCAATCAATATTTATTATTGATGTTTATTATTATTACTAAAAAAATTAAGTCTAAAATACCTATAATTTTAAGGACGTGTCACGTAGTTATTCCAAAAACTGCTAAAGAATCGATTGGTCACGGCTGTTAGTTATGATGAAATGTTATAGCTGAACATTCATGACATAAAATACAAAACTCGAAATGACGCATTTTCTTATATAATACTTGCCCGTGTCCTTGTCAGCAGAAATAAATTGGTATAAAAAACAGAACGGTGGTTAATCGTATTTTTTATCCGGTGTTCGAGTTTTGATGTCAAGTCGATTTAATTGGCTTCCAATCACATCCAGATATTCCGCAGTACCAATATATCTACCTATATTACAAAATCATCTCATCAAGTTTATAACGGTTAAATAATATGCAAAAGTTAAAAATTAAATAAATTTTATGTATATATTATATATACTACTAGCTTTCATTACCCGGCGTTGTCCGGAGTTTAATTTGCCTACCACATGATTAAATTAATTATGAATGCAAATAAACCAGGTTAGAATTATTAATTAATGAAGATACGCTGTAGTATAGTTATGGTTTTCTAAATCACATAACGAAATTATAGTGATCAAATTTTATTTTCAACGCTTCAGCGGTTCCGACTATGCGATTTTTTCATTTTTACATCTTTTACTCCTTTTAATCCGCTTGAAGGTTGAATTTTCAAAATCCTTTCTTATCAGATGCTTCCATCATTACAGTTATTACATGCTAAATGTTAACCCTAATCGTCTAGCAGTTCCGGCTAGGTGATGCTGAATTAACCAGTTAGTTAGTTTGAACATTTGTATACTATATAATATATAGGTAATATGGTTTCTTGTATTTACATTTTAATATGAATATAAAAGTTTCATCGGTATACAGTCTATTAGTGAATAATAATTGACACACTGTCTTTAAAAATAATATAGTGTTAAATGTATTAACAACGTTTGGTCTGAACATGAATTATTTCTCGTCAAGTCAAAAAAAAATCAAAATTGTTTCATATGTATATACATCGAGAACAAAAAAATCTTTAATAAGTTCACATTGGAAATAAATAATAAATATTCAACATAATATGACAGAACAGCTAGGCAAATGTCATGTAATAGAAGCTCAACTATAAATAAATAAATTGAACAATAGGTATAAGATTGATGACCAATGAAAAAAATATATATTCAGCTATAATAATGATTTGAAGATAGAAGATCCAATATTGCGATTCAATATCATGAAAAAAGCCATTGAAAAGCGAATAAAGGAAAAATAAAATATCAAAATGAACTCGTGGTCGGATAAGAAACTTAATACATTTTAAATTAGAGTTTCTGATGCGTGAAAAAAGGACACGGAACAATGGATCAGATGTTGTTATATAATAAAAAAATAAAATTATAATTAGTCCGTTCTATACTATTTTTGAAGAAACAAGTTAGGTCGTATATTATATAACTAAAAATAAGTTGATCGTTTTTTTCGACAAAATATGAAATAGATATAGGTAAATTGCGAGTAAGCAAAAACACTTATTTTAGCGAAATGAAAAAAAAAAAACTTTTACCGAGCCACTACGTGAACACTATAGATTTCATTGAATAGTTAACTACTGACAAATATAAGAATGCAATGAAAGAGAAAACCGACACAATTTGAAATCCCGCTGAAATTGTTGAACTAAAAACATAATAATTTTACGTACCTACCGCTACAAGTTTTTATAGAACGAACATCGTCAGCGTGGCATAATTCCTGTAGTTTTCCGAGCGCACTGAGCCCGAAGTCTGGCTATTTATCATAATGACTGCTTGTGCGTACAGTGCTTAGAAGTAATAAATTGTCAACATTAATAACAATACCCAGGCACTTCAACGGTTTTGTCCGCCGTCGCCGAAACGACAATGTTCCTGCAGCTACAGGTGCAGTATTATTGTTACCCCCGACAGCGATGTTATAAACACAACGCGCTAATATGACATTGTATTTGCATTATTTTTTATCGTAATCCTACTATTACGTCTTTGGCACGCGCGGGCACCCATAAAAACCGACTCGAAAGTGCACTGTTATGCTCGTGCAACAATGTCACTCGCACAACTTGCAGTTGTTGTCGCCGGATCCGCGATTGGCCGATGATGCACGTGATGCACATACGGCTCGGATCTAAAATTTACATCCAGAAATTCAAAAAAAAAACAGTGCCTGGAGCTAGCGCAATATACAACGGTTCGAACCGCTAACTACTGTTTTTCACCCGATTCCCAGTGTACGACTTTTTGATAGCCGTCGATTACCATACTGCAAGAGCTGCACGGTTCCGATATGATAAGACATTTAATGTTTGTCACGTACATGCATGAATCCCATCAAACATCATCAACTTCAATTTTCGATCACCTTAAGAACTGCACTTTTTGTCAATCCCTTAAATTTTTCACTCGCAGCTTTGGTAGGAATATTGTATACGAATACTGTGTGCAGACGGCAATCTCGATCGAATACCGGCCGTTGGGTCGAATCGCGAGTAACAGTTTAGGCAAAAACGTGCAGTCCGTTTGATTAGTTCGTTTTTCAGACAATATTTGGCGCCACCAAGTACGTATGATGAGCTTGTGCACCAAGCGCACCTACGGCAGAGGTCATGCACAAAATATTGAGTTCTCAGGTTTCGCATTGGCGATCACAGGTCATTTTCTGGCAAAACTCACTTTGTCTAAGTGTTTCACATTTTTTTTTTTTGTTTTTTCCACGTGATTTAGCGTTGTTAACTATTGTATAATAAGTTCATTATAAAGTAATGATAATATTACTTGGTTAAACGTACACACACACTTAAGTGACGGTCTGCTGCAGTCACTGCACTTGTATGTGCACGTCGTTGTCGCGTATGGAATGTAGATTATAGATGCACCCACAGAGAGAGAGAGACGAAAAAACACAAGACGTCCGTTTCAATAATAACATACACAAGAAATAATAACAATAAACACATACTATTTATCGGATAACGGCACGCGAATATACATGCTTAAATATTATTGTACACTCAGGTTTTGAACGGCCGTTTTTAGTCGTCGGTGATGTTATTTCAAGGCGGCCGGCGCGGCGACGGCGGTGCTCGTTCATGCGCGTTTGCGCTCGTGACAGTTATTCGCCCTCGCCGCCGTTTACGCGCGTAATAACAACGTATTATTATCGTCATTATTATTATTATTATTATTATTTTATTACTGAAACGACTTTGAAATAATGTTGTAACATCCTCCGGGATGACGTCCCGGTCTTGGCTTATAGGTACACAATATATTAAATATGTGTATACTATGAGAACACGACCGGGACAATATCGAAAACAATAATATTGTCTTGTACATTACATCTCGGATATTATATATAAATATTGATATAAAAAAAATCTGCATAGATGCACTCGTCGTGTACACTAGACAAATATTGTACCCGACTGCATGCGGTTCAGCTGAAGCAGATCGGCGTTAAGTGCGTGTGGGTCGTGTTTGATATATTTTTCAATACAACCGTAACGCGTGTGTACTATTGATGATATAGACATTATATTAATATATAGACACGCGAAACGATGTATTATGTACGTGGCAGGGTGGATCGTCTTTGTGAGAACTATTTATACACAGTGTGTATAAATAGAAGATTCGTTATAACAAGTCACATAGTGCAAGAGACACTTGGCCGACGAAAGGGTATAATATACATAATACCACGACAAGGGGAATCTTAAGTGGACAAATTCGACTAGGTACCAAGTATGTTGCTGCTATTGTACACAGTGGTGTATATAGGGGGGCAGGGAGGGGCATAATGAGACCGCAAAGAGCCCCAAAAAAAAAAAAAATTTCAGTTGTGTATAGAACGACAAATTTGTTTAATTACAAAACTATGTTAACTTCCTGCCCATTATGATAATTAAAACTTACTGATTGTACATATGTAGTTATATTTAGTAAATATGTTTCTTACCTTGTCGCTTTACACATTATATTTATGTAAGTAATATGCGTTTATACTTTATAGTATTTTATAAGGACTAGGTTTTATAAATATTGTGCAATAAAAAATTCTAAAGTATGCAAAAATATGCGAAAAAAAAAATTTTGTAACAAAAATATTGGTTTCATATAATATAAATGTGTGTATATTTTTTGTTTCAGGTACTTATGAACATTCCGCACGAAGCACAATAATGGGTGATGTGTTAAATAATCATTACGAAATGCACGTTTATTATAAGCGCGCCGTCCACTGAACTCCCGGATCCCATTCAAATTTAACCAAAATCACTATCTATACTTTAATTTCGCATAACACGATAATGAGACGGAAAAAAAACCATATCCGTACCGTAAGCCAGTGGCGGCGTGACAAGGGTTCTATGAGACCCGGGTCTCATTACTTTTTGGGTGGGTGGGTGGTCGCCGGTCGATGTCGTGTTGGTAGACAATATACGTACAGACGGATGTACGATTCCAATATTAACATTATTATAAATGTATTCGTATAAACAAATATACACAATTATAAAAATTTATTAAATTAATTACAGCAAACAAAAAAAAATTATTTTATCCAACAATTTTCTGGGGTGGGTGGTCCCTCAAACTGTTTTGGTCTCACGAATGAAAAATGTTCACGCCGCCACTGCCATAAGCTGTAAGTAAAATTTAGTGCACTTTTTTTTTTTTAGTAATAATAGTATAGTTATATAAACAGAGATGATTGCTTTTCATAATCCTTTGATCTTCCACGCACGAGAATAGTGTGGATTTTCTCCGTCAATATTTCGGGAAAGAATTACCGTGTCTCTGTAGTTGGAATTAAAAAATTGGTATTTGTAATAACATATTATATATCATTACGTACGTACACGTATCGGAGTAAAATATCCGATAGTCATTGAACATCCGACGCGTTGATATTGCGACTAACGTAATACGATGATAATTGATACTTCATTATTTATATCATCAACTTACTTTGATATTGTTTTTATAGCCTAGCATAATTTAATTTAAGGCTACTATACGCATTTTATTTATAAAAATCAAAGTTCTTCAATTTATTTACAAATTAGAAGACATATGTAAATCAAATTGAATTTCTTCATTTTTCTTAAAAAATATATTTTTCATTAGTATTTTTTTGTTGATGAAAAATTATGTACGAGTCATGTTAAGTATTATTTTTAAGATTGATAGGAATATTATTAATCGCCCCCTCCCCTTCCGTGGTTCCGCACCTGCTATTTCGATAATAATTGACCGTACTGATTTTTGATATTTATCATTTCTATACGTCAAAACATGTTTTTATCACGCGCACAAAACCGACTATATTATCATTACTAATTAATATTTTTCGGCGTAATTTCGTGTCAAAGATTAACCAATATAACTTTATATTGGACAAAAATCATGTTTTTCGAAAACACTATAGTTGTCCCCGATAACACGTCATCATATAATCAGAGTGCTTATAACATTGAAAAAAAAAAAAAAACACTACGCATAATATAATACAACGTGCCGACCTTCACTTCGTAGTGTAACGTCTTTTGTGTCCGACGGTATATGTCATTGCTTTCAAATGTGTATACGAATAAAATAATACGACCAACACGACAACGAGAAATCCGAGTCAGACTTTTTTTTTCCACACGTATACGTATGTATATTGTACCGGCACAATGGTTCTGACGAAAGAAATGTTCTTCTTCAGTTCGTAACTATATACATGTATATATATATATGTACAACCGAACCGAACGACGTTTCGTTTGTTTCGTTTCAATACACAAAAGTTTATTTCCCGTCGTTACAATATTATATTCGTTTTATCTGTACCTATGTAATATACGTATGTATTATGTATATTTTAAGCGTGCGATAGAAATTACGTTTTTTTTTTTTCTTTTCTTTTTTTTATCAATATTTTACACCCGCTGATTACTGATTATTATTAATGGACCACTTCCGCCGTAGTATATACGGTACTGCAGCGCCTGACACTTGTCTCCGTTCGCGTCTTTGATCTCTGTACACATACATTTTGGTTCAAGTTCCGCACAGCATATATAAATATATAGGCACGATCGCCTATTATAGGGACGTTTCACCGTGTTTATCAAACGAAATATGTATTACGTTCGCACCGTCGCACCGTCGCCAAAAAAATCCTCGCTACAACGTTATCACTAGCTGTCTGAAGACAATCAGGACGAAACGAAAACATAGAAACATGTACAATACGTCGAATTCAAATGCACAAATCGGAATGTTATAAAATACTGCGGTTATCTCCTCGTGAGCGTAACCGTGGTTGTACTTTTCCCATTACAAATAATTTAATACGATATATTTCGCGTCGTCCTCCTTGAAATTATTTAAACTGAAAAGTTGTATTATACAAAACGTTACGAGTGATTTGATTTTCGCATCACCGAGTGTTGCGAGCTGTGTACAGGATTATTGTACACGCCTTTTATTCATCATGGTTTGTTATTTTAATAAGCATTAAGCACCGTACCGCACCTACATGTTGTTGTTTACAAACAACAAACAAGTATTGAAGCAGTAAAGTAATAATATTTTTTTTTTTTTACATTTCGATTTTAACTGTTTGCCGGATAAAATTTAAAACTAATGAATTCATAAATAAATATATATATTCTAACAATTCTTATCCTAACTACGTGAGTCTCAAATGATGTTCCCCTCAAATGTATACTCGTATACTATATATGATGAGGACCACGCCTAATTATTATTATGATTTATTTTTGATTTCATACGTTCAGTATTAAAATATTATTATTGCATAATATACAATAAGATAATTATCGTATATTTCATATGTACATAATCACGTAGACGGATTGTGGAAATATAATAATTTTTCTATCGATTGTATACTATCATAGACCTTAACCCTTGTGATATAAGCTCATCGGTCAAACAATATTACTGTTCAATGATTATGATCTTATTTATAATATTGGCTGTTAACAGAAATATAGTTCTGCTAACATATTAATCTCATGTAATCTAAAATTTAATCTAATAATGTAAATTGTAATACTACTTATTTTCAATGTCAAAAAATAAATAATTTGTCAATACATTTCTATACGAATTTCGTTGATAAAAGAAAAAAAAAATTATGAAAATGAAGGGGTGACTAATATCCTTCTATCTATAAAAGTCAAATTGATTAATTTGCCACTGGTGATGTCATAGAGCTAAAACAAACAACGATTTTGCATTAAAAAATCTTAACTACATAATAGTATATAAACCAAATATTAAAAGCCATAATGATATCAATGATATACAAGATGTTTCTGGGTATTGTTCACAATTATGACTGCATCCGAGTTGAGTCCCAAATTTATAATTGCTACACTAATTGGGTCCCGAATTGTTTTAGGTACTACACTAGTTCGGTCTCACATTTTTGTGGGTACTATACTAGTTGGGTCCCGGATTTTTTTAGTTACTACACTAGTTGGATCCTGAATTATTTTAACTAAAACACTAGTTCTTGAATATTTTTTGA
This sequence comes from Chaitophorus viminalis, assembly GCA_025469195.1. NCBI lineage: Eukaryota > Metazoa > Arthropoda > Insecta > Hemiptera > Aphididae > Chaitophorus > Chaitophorus viminalis. The sequence goes on from JAIPRK010000431.1 coordinate 150,283, forward strand.
TAAGTACTACACTATACTTACATTTTCCTTCCCATTTTAACAGACTCAGGAATATCTATGATTTATTTAGACCACAGGTATGGTTAAAAATGTTTTAAAAATATAAGTTATTAGAATTTTATAAAAAAAATAAATGTTGCTAAAAATATTGAAAAGGTTAAAAACCAAGTATATATAATATAAATATAGCCATATAGGTGTAAGTGAAAAAATATTAAAAATGTTAAAACAATTATACAATAATATTATAAATACAAATAAAATAATATTTTTGGAAAAATCACGTGTGTCGGTAAAAATTTATACGACATTAATTTTTCTAAATCAAATCGATTAATTATTCCTGCAATTTTTTTATTCATATTGTCAGCTATAAATTTTTAATGTTATAAAAATATTTTAAAATGTTAGTATAGTGTATAGTACTTACCAAAAAATATTATGGAATTAGTGGAATACCTATAATAATTCGGGATCCAACTAGTATAGCACCTTTTAAAATCCGGGACCCAACTAGTACACTACCTGCGATTAGCCCCTGGTATTCGGGACCCAACTCAGATGCGCCAATAATTATATTACATAATATTGTATACGGGTATGGCCGAATTGCACTTATTTTAGTCGAATTGCACTTGGGTTTAAAAAAGGTATTGGTCGAACTGCACTCGGGTAAAAAGCAGGTAGTAGTAAAATTGCACGTGGGAAAAATTATCATACATTTGATGGAGTTAAACATTTAGTAAACACTCATTTTCCTTCCCACTTACAGGCTTAGAACTGACAATAATTTTAATCATTGACGTGGTTAAAAATGATTGATTTATACATCACATTATGTTAATTATATATTTATACATTATAACTATTATATTATATTATATAATATACATATTATTATTATTATAGATTTTTTTTAATTTTTTTTTTTTTTTAATCGTCAAATTTAAATATTGACAATATTTTAATGGTTATCTGCGTTATCTAAATGGCATTCATCGACTAATATATATATATATATATATATATATATAATGCTATAAAATATTACGCCCGTCGTAGCGTTCATAAACATAAGATTCGTAATATTTTTAACGGGTTTTTACTATACACGTTCGACTTGTAACTCTTTTTTTGAACGAGTGCAGTTCGATAACTACCTGATTTGGGTTTTTACCCAAGTTCAGTTCGACTATTACCTTTTTTCAACCCGAGTGCAATTCGACCATTTCTTTGTAGGTAATAAGTGCAATTCGGCTATCCCGTTGTATACGGCTATTAATTTAAATAGAACCTAATCTAATCTTTGTAGAACGTATAATAATAATAATTGTATAATCATTTTTATTATATAATTGAAATGTTGAAAATGTTTTAAAAATCATAATAAATAAATTACCAAACTTCAATGAAATGTTTTTTTATTTAAATGCTATAATTTTTCTAAAAATCCTGCTTACAAAATGGCTATTTTGGTTTTATTATTATTATTATTTTTTTTTTTAATGTTAAAATACAATTTTATATTTCCAAACGTTAGTTCCAAAAATAAAAAATAAATATTTCAATAGGTACGATTTGAACATTTAACGTTAATACGTGGTACTATATTATTTATTCAAAAAAATAAATAAATAAATAAAAATTTCAAAATAATGGTATCTAGAACAAAAAATATTGCATTTGTCAAATCATCCTGAAACACTCTGTATAGTGAGCACTGGTGGAAACAATTGTCAATTTTATATGCCTTGATAGTTTTCAAAATCAAACCCGGGCCCTCGGAGAATGCCAGTAAACGTGTGTCATTGATTATATACCATCTGCGATTTTAAACTTATTAATAATCCGTGTTATCGACATGATAATTAATAGTATACCTAAGCGCATTGTTTTTAATTTTTCATCTGATCAAGTATTATTATTATTATTATTATTATAATGCGCGTCACGACGAAAACGCGTGAGATCATCGCATTCGTTTTAGTTATAGAGTCAAATGCCGTTTCCACTGAACGTGTGCGGTTTTTTTTTTCCTTAATCCTGCGTACAAAGTAGAATATTATATTAATTAATTACCGAACGATAGATATCTACTGCCCAAACATAATGAAAAGTTCACAATGGTCTATATGGTCGCGATAAGCTTAGTCAATAACACATATAGTACCTAATCGTAATTCGTAAACTCAACTGCCATTTTGATTTTTCCTATTATCCAATTTGGGTCGTACTGCCCGATATAATAAGGTCTGATAAATACTACGGTTTTTGCGCGCGTCCGCATCATTACGACCGTCGGTATGTGACGTGCCGGAAAATGTTCCCGTCGAATAACGTAAATTTGTTTGAAAACACCATTGTGACGGTGGATAACTAAATTATGATGAAATTCCATTTCGAATCCGAATAAATTAAACTGTTTCGATGTTTCCAATTTTATGCGTAATGAAATTAACTTGCTTAAATTAATTAACGAACAACCTAATAGTGTGCATGACTGTACACCTACCGAAAATATACTTCTGGATAAATTCGCGTTGTTTGTTGTGCGTTTGATTATCGTTGGGCGCAGCATTGCAATATATATTTTACTAATTACTGCGATCGGATACGTCATTAAGGCCGGACCTAAAATCAATACGATTCATTCGTACTCTTTTGCATACATTTGTGCACAAGCCATGTGACCCATCTCCTGTCGTGTGCGAATCCAATAGCTCGAGTGCATATCAATTGAATTTCACACCGATACCCGCACGGCGCACGCCGTATATTGAATAAGACATCAACAAAATATTTTATGAAATAATATTGATTAAAATTACAATAAATTAATCATTCCTATCGTTATTATATTGTTATATTAAAAACTTTGTGTATGTGTATTTTTCTTTTTTCATTTCAAACAAATTAATGTTTTTACAGTATAATATTTTTGCAGAATTAATTTGACATTTTTTTTTTATTTTTGCTCTTTTTAAATTCAACCGCCTATTTGTGAAAGTTTAATATCTCTTATACAATTTTCTATTTGAATCGGACCGTGATTTCGAGAATTTTTTTATTTATCATCAACAACAGTCATCGATCAAAAGAACTTACCAACCATTTCCCGGAAGGGATGTTTATTAAATTCTAAGTATTATTTTTACGAAATTACTCGCGGAAATTATGTACATTCAAATTTAAAATCAGTTGTAAATATTCTATACAGTATTTTGCAGTTTTTCGTTTGTTTCTTACTATTTTAGGCCGTATTCCGTGAAAAAAAACACACAAATATATACCATGTACGTATTGAATACCAATTTGCAGTCATGTATATGGTTACATAAAATATAACAATATTGTTATCGTAGTGGTTTTTGTTTTTTATCAGACCAACGTGATGAAAAAAATAAAAATTGAAAGAAAAAAAATATGATTTTGTGTTTTATTTGTGAGTTAAACGTATACAGACACGCGTATGTTGACTTTTTATTATATTTTTTCAACTCTATGGTTATTTTAACTTCTCCTTATGGGCTATATTTATATGCGTGGTGTATAGCACGCCTTCGTATACCATTATATATCCGTGTGCATCGTATTGCTGATGACTATTTGATTTTTTTTCCTCGTATAGTGGTTTGCCCTACGTGTGAAAGGCTGTCACGTCGTCGGTTACGGCGACAGCATATAGTGGTAGTTATAGAACGTGTTGGGAAAAAAATAAATATATTTCACAAATAGGGAATGTTTACCAATAAAACGTTTTTAATCCTATCGCTGTCAATCTATTGGGATGGAGGGGAAAAAAAATTAAAAACCACTATAGCTTTCTTATACATACACTAACGTATTGCTGCAAAGGTACAGTGTACGAAATTGTACAGAAACATGCAATATTCATGTAGTCGGTTTTCATCGTTTAGATATAATTGCGAAAAAAAATTTTGAAATACAAACTTAAACACACAGGTTTGTGAACCTCCTAACTGATTACCAATCAAAGATACAAAAAACAAAACCAATTGCTCGCTATTTTCAGACGCGTGATACCTATATAGTATATATACACATTCTATTAAAATATGTATATATGTAATATATTAACCACCTTAAAGTTAAATTTCACTTCAGTTGATTATTTATTTAACATGTCATTCAATGATAATATATCTAAGCACACAATTCACCGATTTTATACTTGTACTGATATATACTTATAATAATACATATTGGTACTATTATTAACTACCTGTTATTTATTTTATTTGAATTGATACTTCATAACTTCTAGAAGATTTAAATATGTATATGCAAAATATTAAAACCCATCCTCCCAAAATTCGAAGTATAGTTACCCCTTTATATTCCCTTCGTCTTATCATTGAACTCCTTAGCTGAGAGGTTCTGTCCCTTTGGAGGTCCTCTGTTACCAAATGAACGTAGTATATTCCGTTTTCATTCGATTGCAAAATGTTAAAAGCAGAAAATAATAACCGAAGTAGTAATAGTTATACATCTTTGAATATTAATTCCGTGAAATCTGTTATTTACTTACGGATTCTAAAATGTGATACATATATAGTCGTCTGTCATGTTTAGAAGTACCAAAATTAAACACTTTTACCCAATCGTTTTTAAATCTATAGCCATTTACAAATTATTACATTGACGTGTTTATTTTTTCAGGACAATCCTTTATGTTAGAGCAGCTGTAATCGCAATATATTTTACAATGTTTTATAACTATTATACTTATGCTTTAAAGTTAAAACGTACAACACCATTTTTAATTTAATATTGGCGAATGGTTTTAGGCATCATATACGTATTGAAAATATTCATCGGTTTCTAAGTTATTGGGCAGAAGGCTAAAGTAAACAACAAAAATAGTTCTTTCTCGTTTATGAATCGTCATCGTTTTTTATAATTGCTAGCCCAAGGCGATGTATTAGAAAGACGTTGCCAGCTACAATACAAAGTACACACGTTTTAGTCTGTTCCTATATTAAATTTCATCTGCAAGGAAACGTCAAATAAACAATTCTGGCGATAACTGTGCAGGACATGATGCATGCGATTAGCGGGCGGGTGAATTTTTATTTTTTTCTTCGTACTAATATAATCGGTAATATTGAAGGCACACCGTCAACTTTGGTGATGTTGTCTATATGCCTGACATCAAATTTGATCTATAAAAAAAAAAAAACAAATAAATATATAACGTGTCGTTAACAAAATTTCAGAAAGAATTTAACGTATATAGTTTCGTAAATGTCCAGACGTAAAGTCATATTATTATCCGTTTCGGATAAGTTACTTCGGAAAACTTTTTTTCGGTTTTAAACGTTACTTTTTTTATTTTATTTAGCGCACAAAAAGGAACATTTCAACTATCATTTTTATACCACTTGCATTTGAACGCTACACCGTCATACCTACCGAATATTTTACAACTATTTTCAGTAGTTCAATATGTATTATTCTATCAATATTATCGCGTAGCCGTGCTATCGACGAATTTAGCATACTGTTGTTCAATGATTGATAGGTATGTTCGGAATAATCGGAATAAGTTGTGCACAAAACACAACGTTCGACGGTGGCGGTGGTGGTTAATAAACGTCTCAAAACTATTTGTTGCAACAATATACCTGTAACATTGCTTTTAATTATAAATCGTTGTGAAATGCAAATTCTCATAAATTATTATCGAATTATTATGAACCCCCGGGTTATTGTCTCGAATTTTGCCTACCCAGATAATATTACACTGTACATAGGTCTACCAGAGAACTGGGAATCTCCCGGGGAACAGTTCGTGTGCTTAAACGTGCTTTTAAGTCAAAGGGCCATATTATTATATAATATTAGAAAAGACAATACAGTTCATGATCCAAGCATGATTACAAAACAATAGAATCCGGCAATATACACGGTATACATATATAATTGTGTTGATAATTATATTGATACAGGAATCTGGAATAGTTGTAGAGAAATAAAAATCGTTTCTTGGGATTGTTTGTAATATATATTTGTACAACCGTGCGGCTATTAAGCTTATCATGGATAGATATCGCTGGAATGAAAAAATGATTAAAAACTTTATTTTTACATATTTGTTAATAGCTTACCACTGTCAGTACGTCGTTTGAGGCTTCCCATTGTAAACTAAAAAATATTGTTTAAAAGATCTGTTGTAAATTCGGCGCCTCATTTTTCCAGATGAAAATGATTGATCTGTAAAGTTGATCCAATCCAAAAAATATGCTTAAATCTTCTCGCATATTATCTGCACTTGCTCATATAGTCTTATCTAATTAATAATTAGTATTTTTTTTAATCATTTATAGTCGTTATCGTCGGGGGAGTTTTTCGTCGCTGATAATTGGAGATTGTTATTAGAATCATTTCCCCCTCCCACAAATATAATTTATTCCAAGAATTTTCACCTGAAACTAAATTACAATCACATTTGAAATATTTAAAATTATTTAAAACTAACTGTGATTGCTCACGTTGTTTTAACACTCCATTGTGAGTGCTACCGTTACGATTATGTACAGAGTAGGTGGTATATGCACGTTCTAAGCGAATAATTGGGGAAATATATGAGTTTTTTCTAAACGTTTAACACCTTCAAATGCATGATTATTTTGTTAAAATATATTTTTTGAGCCCAAGTGCAGATCGACCACTACTTACCTGATTTTTGCTCGGGTGCATTCTGACCATTAGCATTTTTCATTCTCAAGTGCGATTCGACTAAAATAAGTGCAATTCCATCCTACCCCCTCCCCACCCCTGGAATGTTAAGTCCGTAAAAAGACGATTTCGTCGTGTTCGTCCAGTGGAACGTCGGTAATTTTTATTTATTCACTACCGTTTGTCAATTGTGTTTCAATTTGTCGATTCACGCGTTGTGCCAAAGGTTTTTATTTATTATTTTTTTATTATCATTTTTTTTTTTTTTAATCTAGAATTTATACAATCTATACAATCTACAAAAAAAAAAAAAAAAAATGTACAATATGCATAATTGAAGTTTTTTCTTAAAAAAAGAAGTGAAGTAGCCGAATGACTTGAGGGAAGAACCAACCAGTGAAGGCACTTCGGTGTGAATTTACAATTATAAAATATTTAAATGTTCATATGTTTAATTTATAAGGTCATGGGACAATAATTGTTGCTTGGTTCTTTTGAAATGGAGATAGATGGTAAATTTTTAACAAGGGGATTGTGTGATTTTGAAGATGAATTCTAAATATTTAGATTAATAAAGCTAGGATATTTCAGTGACTTAAGAAACGCGAAAATCTGTGTGAAAAGTGTGGTTTAAAATATAAAAAAGAGCATTAATTATGAGCCGGAGGATCATTGATAGAAACACTTGTATTATTCGTGTATCTGATATTTTTAGTGTCCTAGAGCTGTATACCGTACAGCCAGATGGGCTAAGAAAAGGATTATGGATGTAAATTTTGGTTTTGAAGGATAGTTTTGTGATTTTTATTTGAACGACCGTTTTGGCAGTTATAGCAGTAATATAGTATGATTTAGATAAGTATCATAACTGGTGTTTGACGAGCTCCGAGGTCTCTCTGATTTATATTTTTACACTGTTTCACATATTGTAAATATTAATTGTTTCACTATTAACTAATACGGTGATCTATCAATAATTTAATGGATACGTGAATTCCGGTCACTGTTGGTCACTGTTTATTGTCAGTACATCCTGCACAGGTTGAAAAAATAAAATGTCATTGAGTCCAGTTCTCGTCGAGCCGAGAAAACGTACAATTCGGTATGGTTCTCTCAGTTCACACATAGGTAATGGACACTATATTATTTGCCACACATGCTATCCGCAGCCGGAGCGTCCAATATCTCATCGGATCGAAATAATCAATAGATGAGTAGTGCGGCAAATTAAAGTATATATAGTAGTACCTACATATTATATTATCATGTGCGTAATGCGATTATTTTATTCTTGCGTGGTTTACTATACTACCTATCTAGTACTGCGATCGGTAGATTTTACGATAGCGACGTGTTGTCGTATTTTCTTGGTCGCGGGGCTTTCGTACACGCGATACAGTGTACCGATGACGTAACGCGTGCAAAAACGTATATAAGTGTTATTCGTATATTTGATAATATAATCCACTACTATCGCTGTGCATCGTAAAAATTGAATATATATAAATATATATTTATTAATGTACGTATTGTGTGCAACACAAATTCAACGTACCTACGAGGCTACGACAACAAGTGTACACGTCGAAAGAATTGTACGGAGAAAAGATTGTCGGACAAAATATTATCATAATACATGCTGTTGCTGGACCGGAAATAATATATAATAATATACAGTTATATGAGTATACATGAGTAGTAATATCGTTATTATGCAAACATAAGTTTTTTTCCCTCTATCTCCCTTTTGCCCCTTTTTTCCCCATTCCGATTATACGACACACGACCGCAGGGATTTACATACATTGTTGTTGTTCCTTGGCTGGATCCCCGATATCATGAGACTTATATATATATATATATATATATATATATATATATAAAGGTATAAGATAGAGGGACCGAGAGTATTGCTTTTGGTGTTTGCGTAATAACATAAGACCAAAGACCGTTATTGTTTCTAAAATTTCATACACGGAACGTATAAACATATAGGAACGTGTAATTCAGATATATTGATTTGAGTATTAAAAAAAAAAAGAATTGCACGTGTGCGATGTCAGGTCGGTTATAATATAACTATATATATTATGGTTATGTAAATGGTTATATATGTGTATAGTACCTATATGTTTTTCTGTTTTACATACAATTTGTACAAGACGCATATATAATATATATATATATATATATATATATATATATATATATATATAAGAACACTGTATATTATTTGGAATTACAAAAAATACATATAATTATTACGTATACGAAATAATGATGGCTAGGCAAATCAATATCGAGATGTTTGGTTTTTTTAAAAACGAAAATGTTTACTGGTCTCGCAAATAGTGTTAAATTAAAAATGACCTAATAAAATCGTAAAAAAAGTTTTCAAGGATACGTATTTCATGTATTGGTTAATATATATAAATTAGGAGAAATTATTATTAGCTATATGTAACGATTTTCTTACGTTCAATGTATTTCTTTCTTATTAGAAATGTACCTCTTATTCGAAAAAAAAATCCCAATAGAAATTACAAAAATGTCTACATTTTATATATATTATCAAAAGAATCTGTAAAAATACTACATACTTGTTTTGATAAAAAAGTTATACCATATATGGACTTGTTCAAAAAAATGTACATAAAGTATCTTAGCATATACCTCATGTTTTCGATACAGCTGATTTATAAACTATTGTAACAACTAACAATGAAGGATAAAAATTAAAAATTTGATTGATTATGAATAATAATAATATCAAAACAATTTATTAATAAATAAGAAATATAGTATGCTTAAATCAAATATATAGTAAACATGTTATACATAATATTATAATTTACCCAACAGTTTTTCAAAACCTATACATAAGTGAACGTTGCAGATTTTGTTTTTAACCCGGAGAATGCAGAACTTTGGAAAACAACGTAATATAATCAATAAAATACATTTTTTACGGTTACCTGACTTTTTCGAGTAAAATGTACCGACATGATTTTTTCATCTACTTTGCCCTCCTCCCCGCCACCGTTGAGTTACAATATTGTTCCGTCCTTTCAAGCACTTAAATGATTTGAACTCGACAAGATGTTATTATTTCGACCTTTTATTATTTCGTTTGGAACAATTTTGCGAAAATTATTTTGGACAGCTGCTGTTGCGAACTCCCGGGAGAGTTTTGATATTCTTTAACAAACGTACTATGCACTATACGTCACAAATTATATCGTACTTGTGCCACGCCGCATTCTAAGGCATTCCGTTTTAACGATTTGGACATTACAATAATTATGAGATGTGCCGTCGGACGAACTTTTATTTCACGTAAAAACATAATGTTGTAAAAACGATTTCCCTGCGGTCAAAACAACACCGCCAATAAGAACGATAAAAAATGTACACGAAACGCGAACTTTCACAGAACGGTAGGTGTGTATGGTGTAGGATATAATGTTGATTTGCAAAATCAAAATCACTTTAATTGAATCGGAAGTTTTTTGGAGTCCTTACAAACACACCGGCAAAAGTAACTAACTATTCGTGGCAAACGTAAGCTCGTTCAAACTTGCTAAACTTATCACGGAAAAGCCCGTCTAGATGGTTTCGTACATTGATTCCAATAGGATTCTAGGAAAGCAGTACATCAATCCGTTTGTCTCCCACAAATCGTCCAATCCGAATGAATAAAAACTGTGGATTCCGATGCGAGATTCATTGTTTGTGTTTGATTTTCCCTATCGGATAAATAGGTAATTAATTTTCCCACGTTCGTCGGACGACATCATCAAAGACGCATAATCATATTATCCGCATCGGGTGTTTAGGTGATCATTTAACATTTGTATATACTGTAATACATGTGTACGAGCTATACCCAGTGGCGTGATGTCAACATGCTTCTATAAAACACCATCGTATTTTCTAGAGGTGTTTTTTGTTTTTCACATTCAATATACACGTACTTATTATATTTACTCAAATAATTATTTTCAGTGCGTATGAAATAATAATACAATACAAATGGACAGTAAGCAGATGTGTCAACAATTATGATACACATAATGCAATTTATATGATAGTATAAAGTTTATACTATAAACAAAAAAAATAACGTTAAGACGCGCGTGCTTGGAAAGGACACGCCTAGTGTACAGGTTTAGTCTTTTAAGTTTGAAATATATATATATATATATATATTAATACGTAATTTAGATAATAAATTTTACCACTCAAACCACATAGCTTTTTAATAACCTCACAGTAACCCGTTTTCGCATTGAACAATATGCTCTATACACTTCTTGGTGCTTATAATTATACACCTAAGTTTGTCGCTAGAGACCGTGACCGTTGACATTCTATATTTTTTTTGACGATAATATCCACATGAATTTTCACGCTTTTCTCGCGGTAGTAACTAAATACCGTAACGAATTATTATACTATGTAGTTGCATACGGTAATTGGTATCATATGTACGCAAACAAATACAGCCGGCGCGCGAATTGCCGACTATATCCAGAAGAAATATCAAATAATTGCAGATTATTATTATTATTATTATTATTATCATAAGTTTTCTGCGGATTATTTGGCGAGTGAGCAAATGTTTAACGTACACTACGAGTGTTTAAGATAATTAATTTCAAACAAACAATGATCTCCGACGCATATTAATACTATTATAATTATTTATTTTTATTCCTAAGCATTATAGTAGTAGCAGTATACTAATATACATAAAAGGCATTCTTTTTTCCATCGTCCATTTTTATGCATACATATATGCTGTGTGCTAACTTTCCTAATTGTTATTAATTGTTTTGCCACAGTGTTCAGGAGGAATAATCCGGTCATCGTGAACACGCACACCATAATGTGATGAAAAAAAAAAACCGTTTTTCAAAAGCTCATATTATCTAGTTTATTTGGATTCGATTATTTTTTTACGCGAAAATCATTTACACATCTAACATCATTAGGTATACGTAGATTTATCGCGCGTACCGTGTGACACGCACGTGTGTTGTACCTACTACACGTAGCTACGTTACTGTACGCGCGAACTGGATATACATATACATATCATACACTCAACGATTTCGCCTTGAAAATGTTTACATTTGCATGTCCGTTGAGATATTTTCTTAACGCCATGCATTTCATTGAACGCCCGATAGACATTTGGCCCGGAAATAGGTGTCGTAAACCAATAACCGTTAGCAAACAAATGTACCGGTACGCCATTATTTTTTATAGATATAATATTATGTACATGTCTACGGTTTTATTATCATGGCTAAACTACACGTACGGTGGGGTGCTTGTGAGCGTGTTATAGCGCACTGCAGGTATATGTATTGCGTTCGGAAACGATGTTGTATTATGTTTTATTTATAACGGCTAAGGTTCTATTGAATTCACATGATAATATAATGACGAATAATATCCAATTTCATGAATTTAAATGAATTCTGTTTGCCGAAAATAACATATTTTTTTAATTTTTTTTCATCAAAAACAATTTGACTATTGGTGGTTTATACTAATCAAGTCTTGTTACTTTAAACATACCACCGAGTCTATTGTTTTAGAAACCATTGCATTTTTAAAGCATAAAATCTGTGTACATAAATATTAATATTGGATGTTGGTTGAAAATATTTCACATTATGATTTGTTCATTTGCGTTGGCTTCAATTTGAAGTTGTTGTACATGTTCTACGGTGCCTGAATTCAAGAAAATTCGTTCTACGATTTCAAAAGCTGATAAATATAATGAAACATTGTCTGGGATACTTACGTAGTGCGATTCAAACATTATGTAAGATTGTGACTAACAGAATGATTAAATATATCAAAATATTTCAAAAATATGGTTTTCTAACCCCAAGTTTTAGCTCATTTTAAAGTAAAAACTATTATTTTAAGTAGTACGATAACACTTTAATGGTATAATATAACCATAAATATATATATATCACCTGGGACATTTTGTATTAACCTAATACGTTAAATTGTTCTAAGATATTAATTTATTAATTTTTTTGTGTGTTCCGGAAAAATCCCTGGTAGTTTTTTATAAATCGATAATGCGCAGAAATATTTGTTCCATGATGAAATTGGTTTTTGCTTGTCGGTATAGATGTATTTCTAATTAACAAATCAAAGTATATAATGGAGGTTCAAACGTATATAATTAAGAATCACCATCAAAATTGAACGCTATTATTGTAAATTTATAAGAAAATCGTAAATGATAATACGCTTAAAAGCTGTGTACCTACCAAGAACCAACTAACGATGATAATGCGTGTAAATAGTAAATAATAGCAGATGATAAAATGTTTACACAACAGTATACGAACGTGAAATCTAATAATTAGGTATTAAATAATTATAAGTGTTACTAAACTATAACATATTGGACAAAGACAGGACGTAGGTACACAACATTGCATGATATATTGTATTGTGTGTAGCAGTATTTGTACTTGTTAGAATTTATTAAAATACGAGCCGCATGGTATTAAAAACGAGACACATAATTATATTTATTTATGGTTATGATAATATTCATGAATTACAATATATACCAAAGTTCTAACACGAATCTTGTTTTGCCATTATTAATAAAATATTATTATTATTATCTATTGTAACAGCGGTCTCCGTATAACTATAACTATTGTATAATAGTTAACTATTATAACTATTGTATAACTATTGTTTCTCTCGATGAATTGTACACACTATTATCGTCATTTTAAATTTCAGCGTACTTATACTATATAGGTCCAATAAATAAGTATTTACACACTACATGCACACACACTGTATAATATACATTATAATTATTCTTGAAAAATTCTGTAGGTACAACTTTGTAGTTGTACGCGATAAATCGTATTGTATACAAAACCTAGTCCTCAAAATTAAACATTAGGTACTGATGTGTTAGAATTAGACATTCGTATAATATACACATCAACTATATTTATTTATTTATTTTTTTTTTTTTATAAATAATTCCTTACTAAACTTATCGGAAATTAGAACGCGTTTTAATTTACGTTGTTTAAAATAATTGTAGTTAGTATAATTCAAGTAAAGTAAAGTGAAATCAATGAAAAATGGATTGATAATAAAATGTTTGGAAACGATGTATATAACATGTAATATAGCATTGGGTAGTAATCGCGTGATTTACAAATTTAAGACGACTGATTTCTGAAACAAACTGATATTGTGTAACAAAAGACTAAAAATGTCAAGACATTTATCATCTAATTGCAATATAGTTACCAGTTTTCACAGACCAACTTCTATACTGCAGAGTCCTACCGGGTATTCAGTGTAGTCAATAATTGAATCAACGAGTGAATGATTCACGGCAAGACTTATAATAATGAGGATAAAGTATATTCTACATGTCCTTGTTTTGATAGATTTTTATGGAATAACTCGTCCGTATTTATGCCTGTACGTATTTGAGGCGTTCAAATATAACCCAAAAGTCTGTTTTAGGTATACGGCATAACGATACAACGCTATTGCGGGACGTATAAAATTCATATACGATTCTATCAATGACATGCAAGGATGACAAAAAAATAACTATATTTGTATAACCATAGACACTGCATATCCTGTACTACAAAGTCTACAGAAGTGCATACATTATATTATATAGAAACCAATCGTCTCTTTAGGTACACGTGCATTATAATCCATATTATATAAATTAACTTGTTCTCACTGACTAATCGACTGATTCATTATCACCTAGCCGGAACCACTGGAAAATGTTGTATAAAGATAGCTAATATAACATTACGTAGGTGTCCGCTAAGAGAGGATTTTTCAAAAATCGAATTTTTAACGATCGATAGCAGTTCCAGTTCTGGGCTCAAATGCATAATATTTCCACTAACCAACGTAATATTTTACGTTGATTTTATGATGGTGGATATAAAGTACCCAATAAATGTTACGAGTTACTATGACAACTAAAATAACAGTCAAATAACTATAATATCATAATTTGAGAAAAGGTTTTTGAAAATTCGATAAAAATAGAAATCGTCAACTAGCCGGAGTGGCTAAAGCAATAAGTATGAAATTTAGTCCGTAGTTTTGTTTTATGATCTAGACTCCCACTAAGATATAATTTTAACAATCCAACCTCTAACGACATTAAAAGGGATAAAAATAATAAAAATTAAAAAATTAACTACCCGGAACTGTTAAAGGTATATATATATATGTAATTATAATTCATATTATTGGTAAATTTATTTCTCTAAACCTAGTATATAATATGTAATTATTGATGTTCAACTTGTCAAGGTTATACAACGACGTCGCAATTTTTTTTCCTACGATACGACAATGAATGCAAGTATTGATTATAAATGCACAGTTATTATTCTATCTAACTACCCTGTTCATATCTATACCGGCCATTCTGCCGATAGGTAGCAATTATGCGCTCATAACGTCTCGGTCGCGGAAAAACGCGAGTTTCTATACGCACCACCAAACAATGTTTGACAAACATAATACATTATTTGTCGTGTGTGTATATCAATTTCTTTAAAATATGTTAGAATATCGTTTATTGGCGCATAATTAGTCTAAAAATTGAGAATAGTTCAAGGTCATTCGCAAATGGTTTGACTAAAAAAAAAAAATCACATATTTCATACCTAATAAAATTATGACATTACAGAAAATCGAGGTTGTATATAAAGTGGTTACATAATTATAAAAAACATAATTCGATTTTGACAACGGTTTGTAAAATCAATTACAGTTAATTTGAAATCATTAGTATATAATTATAATTAATTAAACTCATTATCGTAAACGCAGATAATATCCTCCTCAAACAATATTTCTAGCTCAAAATTTACTGGTGGGAGGTATACTAATTTAGACTCAAGGGCACCCCCGTATGTGTGGCAATGTTACGAACTCCCTAATATTATTATATTATTGTCATCTCTATAGTTTAATATTAAACAATTCAATAAAAATGTATAAAATAATATACGAGTAGGTATGTGTCCGCAACATTATAATATAGTATTATTTACATTGCATACCTACTATATAGGCAATTATTAAACATATAATTATCTTCAAACATAATTTCCACTCATTGGTCTCCTATCACTTATTTCAATACGTCAAAAACGAAATTGTTGTACACGATATTATTAAATTTTTAGCTTTTTATTTTAAATACGGTAGTGTGATGTCGTACGTTATGGTGCGGAGAATGCTTTTTATCAGTCTCACCCTTTGCCTTGTCCCAATTGCTATAGATGCAAGCTTTTCCCCGCAATACCTTTCAGTATTCGACGACGTGGGTCGTGGAGCCTTTTTTAAATAATATCCGAAATTACATAGGGTTTTAAAATTACTTAGGGAAAACAGTTTTAAATTATACGTTTTCAACACGATTTCATACCATTTACATGCGTATTATCCATGTATTTTTCGAATCTCGGTTCAAAATCACTATGAATATATAATGAACATGAATATAATATTATGTCGCTTAATGTATTCAATGCTATATGATTCTACGTATATTTTTTATCTACGCCGTAGTAGTTTGTACGTAGTAACTCATTTATTTAAAATTGTATACGATGAGTACATTGAATTGACACGTATAAAATGTTCTAAGATGTATCTTACGACTGTTACATTTAAATGAAATTTTTCCCAAACAAATATTAAATTAAAACGTTTTTGAATAGTAATACGTGGCAAACAATAACACCTTTTAACCATGTCGATTATGCGTACCTTTAACCGGTTTTAATAGGTAACCATATCAATATTATACATTTATTTCATAAAAATTGATACTTTTTTTTATACTAACTACATACATACATTTAATATTATGATTAAGACTAGGAATGTATTGCCCTATAAAACCATACAAATGCCATTAAAATTATAAATAACGCACTGAACAAATGCAGTTAAATTGTTTTTATTTTTTAATACTCAGCCCTAATTATGATCAACTTTTTTAGTATCCATGCCTACAAATGATTTTAAATTGATTTTAGTGTCTGTAATCACTTTTGTGGACTAATTAAACAATTATATACCAAACACGTTTTAAACCAATTGAATTAGTCCATTTAAAATATATATAAATATATTTACCAGTGATTTCATTTTCATATTATTACGCGTACGATACGACTTGACGAAAAATATGTAATATTATCATATTATATTTTTGTCATTTTTAGTTTTATTTCTTCTCGTCTAGACGGCTAATTGTAGATCATTTGCGTGGTAAACCGCTTAAAAAATACATGCCTACATTTGAGTTTTTTTTCCCCGTTGTATATCTGTCATCGATTTAGTGGTTTGACGAAAGTTACAATGGTCATAAGAGTGTATCGGTATTACAATATACAGGACGGAGTACCGGACGTCATGCCGCCTACCGACCAGCGTTCATTCCGGAACAATTATTACATAATAACGTTGTTTTTATGGTAATTATTATTATTATTATTATTGTAAGCTCATTTTTCTGGCAACAGAACGTGGTACGTTGATGGGTTAATACGTTAATTATAAATTGTGAACGAGTTGGAATTCGTTCAATCGGTTCGTTAATGAACGCTATATTATGCCAAGGTGGAAGAAGCATCGAGACAAGGAAATAAATTACTAACATTATATTATAATATTATTATTGCGTCAACGAAACCCAGTGTTTATATACCACATTATGATGATGTAGTACGGCGTTCTCGTCAGCACACATAAAATATACATCTCGGGGTCACAAAGCGTTGATCACAATAAACAGGACCAATATTCATAGTTTGATTATTATTACGTATGTATTTTTTTTTTTTAAAAAAGAGACTTTTTTTCTCGTCTTCCAAAAAAATTGTAAAAATTAATATAGTTTTTAATTAATAAAATATCGTATTATTTAACTGTGTATGTTACCCTCACTAATCTCGAGCGTGTATATATATATATATTGTTTTTTTTTATGCTATACAGGTCATTTATAAAGCCTTTTGACCAAGTTTCTCTATCCATCCCGGTCCATCCATCGCATCATCCAATCGTTTTTAGCTGTCGACATCTAAAATATCCCTCTTCATCCTCTCTAACCATCCCTGGCGAGGTTCTCATTTTGGTCGCTTTTATATAATATATATGTATACAGTTTAGTTGATATTGCCAATATATGATTGAGGAAATGAAAAATTTCACGAACAAAGTAATACTTTCGACGTTTATTTTGAAACATTAAAATTAGATTCGAAACAAGTTGGTTTACAACCCGTGCACTGCGCCCCCATACACACACTCATATACACACGGTCGAGCGTTTGTTACGGAAACATTATAATATTATAATATGTATATTAGTATTGTATACCACCGGACGCATATTACGCTAATGTATAATACACGATTACTATCGTCACGGCACGGACATGCCAACAGAAATTTGCTCAACGCTCGACGGCGATGACTTGACGTTTACGATCGGTGCGTGGAAGTTTATGTTAATCAGCTAGAACATTCGAATGCGAAGCGCTAATGCTATATAGTTGGCTGGCACTAACCTGGCATGAAAAAAAAATAATAAATAAATAAATAAATAAATAAATAAAAATAAAAGAAAGGAAAAATCATAAGTTTATTGTTTTGTTTCATTTCGAACGGTAGTGCTACGGTGCGGCTACTGCAGACGCGTCGTGAACGATAATAATATTAACTATTAAACGTGTTTGCGAACAAGGCCCAAGGTTCTCTCTCGCGATGATGTCTCTTGCGATTCGAATATCTCAAGTTATCACTTCGGGTCAGTCGAGCGCACCGGCGGTTCTCGCATAAAAAACAATAAAATCGAGATTTATCGATGCGTTATTATATTTTTATTACCTACTCTTACACGGTTCATTGTGTTTCAGTCACAGCACGCGTAATAATATTATCATCGGTATTAAATCCGCCGTCATATAGACGTAAATAACTTTTGAAATCTGACAGAGCTGAAGCCTTTCCGTGCGTCCATGTATATATTCTGATCGCCTACTCTTATCATCGTATTTAATTTAAACGTATTTCGCGTTGTGGCGGTACACTGCACGCAATTGAGTTACAAAACAACCGAAAGTTTCTAATACGACACAATGTGTCTAATATTATGTTCCACGATACAACTAACTGCAACTGTATTATTTTATCTTACGTTTGAAATTTCCAGGCACTCTGAAATAATAACAGTACCTGACCGCTACTAAGGTTGGAAAACGATGAAGTATCTACTTCACAATAAATGTTAATAAACGGTTTTTTCCGTCGAATAGTTGAATATTATAATTTTACGTAACAGTTATAATTTTTACTCGCAATTCAATTCACTTGCAGTACACCCGACTCCTCGAATAATTAATAGCCAATCGAATTTCGTGG
Source organism: Chaitophorus viminalis (assembly GCA_025469195.1). Lineage (NCBI taxonomy): Eukaryota > Metazoa > Arthropoda > Insecta > Hemiptera > Aphididae > Chaitophorus > Chaitophorus viminalis. The sequence goes on from JAIPRK010000431.1 coordinate 169,477, forward strand.
TAAAAATAACGTTTTAAATTACTCGTTTATTAAAGTTATATTTATCACTGCGCACTTCATCCACCCGCGGTGGTGTACGGCTATATATAGTGCTGTATAATTACTTTGCACGCACTTAGTATAAATAAAGACAAAGCCATTGTTTTATACGTTTGCATGACCGAAATTGTTCGGCCTCACTTAATGTAATTAATGACCTTATATTTTTTCTTTTAATTATATATGGTGTATGTGTATTTACAATAAGAGTCCGTTAAAAGCAACAGAATAATGTAAAAAGTCTATGGTGTAACAAAAAAATAAATAAAATAAAATTCAAATCTTATTTCAATAACATATTAATATAATAATAATTGAATTGTGTTCGCAAATCAATTTTTATGTGATAATATGTGGTCTGACATCAATAAATAATATTTCACATTTTTATTGCAATTTTAAACATTTATATTCTAAAGATTTTAATTGTACCTAATATATATTATACATAGCTTTACAGCTCATTTCGTTGAAATAATGATAAAACTATGAAATGTTTATAACTGTTTAAAACGTATAGATTTTTAGAGTACGAATAACTTATGTATAATCATATTCAGCCTATTTGCACTGACACGAATTTAATGATTTTTTTTTTTGCAATTCATTACAATATAGGACTAGAATAAAATTCAAAATATAACGCATAATTCTTACATTACTTAAATAACAATGTTTTATTTTCATAAATAGCTCACGGGCCATGTTAGAGTAATATTATCATGATTTATTTCAACTGGAGTATGAAAACGGTTTTCCAAATGAATAAATCATTATGCAAAATGTTCTATGACCTCAAGCTGTAGACTATTGTACATAACCACCTATTATACAAATGAATCTGTATCTCGAAAAAACTTTTCTTTTCAAAAATAAAATAACGCTCCCGTAAAGTACACACCACTATTACACCGGTGTAATGGATAACCTAAAAAATATCTCTGCGTTTACGAGTACCTATGTAAAAAAAAAAAAAAAACAATAAAAACAAAAAAACGAAACGAAACAATAAAAATCTTCACCATGGACCTATTTTTAAAAAAAAGTTGGCTCGACGATGCTTTATTATTCTCGTTCCGTAACTGCCGCGTCCTTTGAACCACTCTATTAATAAAAGGAAACCAGTCTCGGTGTAGCTATATTTTCGATACATATGGATAATGTATGACTTCACAGAGATGACATGATCGCGATGGCGTTTTCCTCTCCCGCTACCGCCTTTAATGTACGGAGAATGCTTATTCAATAGGAGCCGTTGACAATATAGCTACACATATCGTGCGTTTACAATCCACATTGTAAGCAGCTGCAGCCCATTGCAACATGTTCTCTGCGCTATCGGTGCATAATACTTTTTCTAGAAGTCTAGGACGCTATTATTCGAGTGCAGCCATATTGTTTATCTCAGATGCGCTGGCGTTACAATACATTTACATTATCGACAAATCTGTAGATCTATAGGACGGCCAGTGAGAGACAGAAAGATATGAAGACAATAATATAATACCAGTTGATCGATTAGTTTGCAAACGGTTCTTTCGTATGCATTAGCTCGGTCGAAAAATAATATTTTCATTGTTTTATGATAAATGCATATAATCTATTATGTAGATGAGTGTATAGTTACACTAATTGTCTCGAAAATTACTCCGAATTTGTTCGTCATGCTCGAAAATATTTCCGTCGATATACAGTAACTCTTTTCGGAATTATGAAAATCGCCTTTCTTCCTCACGGAGTGATTAGACTTTAGTTATACAAATACGTAGATTCATAGGTGCAAATAGAGTTTGAAATTTTAGGAGGCTAAATTATTTTATTATGTAAAAAAATAAACGAAAATATTAAATTCAATGACAACAGAACATGTTTGGAATGATGGGGTGGGGGCTATAGACATTTTTATGGAAGCCAACTTTTCAAAACCTTTGCTTACTTACGCGGTACGTCTATGTTTACATATGATTTAAGACTATTTTGAATTATTGACAAAAACTATAAAACTAGTCATTATAATTTATTGTTATTTTTTTTAAAAACAACATTATGCTTGACATTAATGTGATATCGAATAACTCTGATTTTACGAAAATTACATAGGATCACGATTTCCAAACCGGTGGAGTTGCCAATCTCATATGACTGGATCATAGTCCAAATATAATTTAAGTAAGTTATCCGTTTAAGTTTAATTGTATGTAAATTGAGCTGTGCGAATAAATCATTTAAAGTGAAAAAGTTCCAATATCATTTCAGTTTTCATAATTTTTTTTCAATTCAGTAACATTTCAGTATTATGTCTCGCCGATGAAAAACCGCATTGATAGGCCCGAAATTATTTTATAGTCTCCGGTAAGACCTGTTAACTACAGGTAAATTTTTCTTTTGAAGTTCTGTGAAATGCGAACGAACCGACAACGCATTGCTGAGATTTGCATTGATGACATTTCGAACTGCGAAATATCACTCCGGATCACTGCGCAGTAAACCAGTTTTTCTACTAAGTTTTTAAACCGACTATGACTGGATTTATCTTAGAAAGATCAATTATACTGACATAATATCTAAATGTAAGAGTATTAATGAGATATTCACAAATATGATATGATGGAATTCACATTTACTCCCACTCCCCACGTCAAATGTGCGATTAGTTATTATTGAGTAATCGTATTATTATTATTGAAGCGTATCCAAATTACAAATTATTTGTATCCCCGTAACAACTATATGATTATGTACCATTCTAATATATTGCATCGTTATTGTATACTATCAAACTAGTTATAATTACTATGTGCGATTATGTACAAACAGTTAGATCGAAATTTTTATACGGTCTTTTTGTATATCAACTTTGAATTAGGTTAACGCACATTATGGTAACTTAGCAGTTAGTACGTCATCAGAGTTGTAATTATTCTATTTTCCTATTCTTTTAGAGTTATTAACAGCGTTACCACTGACTTAAAAAAATATAGGTAATACATGCATATAAATAATCATTGAGCATGCAACATTAATTAAATATGACGTCGTGATTTTATCCATGCTTAATGCTTGTACTCAATGAAAATTCACAATGTCTTCTGAATACCTAGAATACGAGTTTTATTTATGCATTCGTTCGATTAATCGGCATAGGAAAAAGTTTCAGTGCTGTGAATTGCATTTTGAAACCTATACAAATATTTTTGAATACCGGAACATGGCGCAAAATGGAAAAAAAATATTATAATCATCTTTAACAGCCAAAAAGTATCATATGAATTGAAAGCATTAATAAGTATTAAGTACAAAAAAAAATATGTACACACAAAATACACTCATCGATAAACACACATTTTAACTTACAGTTGGTAACATGATAACATCGCTATTACAGTGATCATCATATTAATACTGAAAGTTCAGGCCTCAGGCTTCGTTTGAACCCTTTTTCGTCGGAGCATATTTATCAATAATTAAAAGTTGTTACATCATGAAAAAAAAAAAAGTTTAACGGCGTTGTGCCCTCCGAGAATTAAATAATTATACATCGGCTGTTGATTTATTCGCAAGTTTAAGGTTCACGAGATTTTACATAACGTTCCTCCAGGGAATAATGAACAAGAAATAAACAAGAAAACCTAAATGATAATTCTTTATTTCCTTTTACAAAACGCAAAAAAAAAACCAAAACCGGCATCATAATATCCGAATAGATTCAATAATAATACGTTTGATTAATAACGCGTAAAATGATTTAAAAAATATTATCGAATTAAAAAAAAAATGATTTATAATATACGTATCGAGCATATACCTATATATTACATGTGTTCGGCTTTATAGCGGATTAAATTAGACATGCATGATATTGCCAACGATTGTCATTATAAAATAATGCGTACCTATTGCTAAAAATGTGCATCAAGGATATAATATATTACACACATGATAAACAGCATTCATATATTGTTTTAAACGTTACATGAAAGAGGAAAACCGTAATGTTCGCTTCAATCTTCAAGAAGTCTCGTGAACGATAGTGTAGTGGTTTTCATTCACCTTATAATATAAAATATTATAAGTATTTATTTTGTCTACTATAAAAGACGTTTATCATATATTTTATTTGCTTACGAAATCATTTACTACAGAGAACATAAGTGTATACGAATATTTATTTTTTGGTTTCAAGCAACACAAAAAAAAAAAAGCCAAATATTTAAAATTCTAAACAATATTTTCGAAACTAACTACTGTTATTTTACACCACAAACAAATCAATTTGAATACTATACTTTCGAACAACAATAATACTTCATCCAGTGGATGGATAGAAAAACATATGAAAATATATATCTACAACACAAAAGAACGACGCAAGGTTGTCGACGAAAGGATCTCTGTGAATAATTTTAAATTTTCGTGATGGTACACGTGTGTTCTCTACGCATCGCGATCACAAGGTGTTTAGTTATTATACGCAGGTTACTCTAAACAAAAAACGTGTTCCAATCAGCTAATGATGACATATTTTTGCCAATATTTTATGAACGTTATTAGTTTTCACTTATGTATCAGCACACAAATAATACTACGAGACACGAGTATACGCTATCTCTCCCGTTAGTGAATTTGTGTGCGTGTGCGTGCATGTGTTTTTGTGCTGCACCATTCGTAATATAGTAACAATAATAGAAACGATAATAATTTATTATATAAATCATAAAATAATCGAAATGATTACAGCTCATCGCGAAAATATAACTAATTTCCGTATTAAAGATTTCCATGTATTTTTTCTGATGTACACGTTGAATTAGTCTTATATTTTTGATTTATTTTCGTACATACAATAGACGGCATGTCCAATCGTCCGGTGTATACCGAAACTCGTCAATGCAAAAAATATAGTAAACAGGTACACGGACAAATAATTGCGATTAATGCGATCAAAGTGTTTATATGTATCACACTGTATATTATATAGGTGATTAAAAAGCAAAAAAAAAAAAAACAAGAGACGGTTTCTGCACATAATTCACTTGAATCGTTAATTTTCAAGCATTCTGGTACGAGGTGGCTATACGTTCACGACCCGAACCAACATATGACTATATATATATATTATAATAAGTCGTCTAAATCCCTATGTACACGTAAACGTCCGTGTATTACTCAGTTAATAGTATACCGAGGAGTGACACGTTTTCAAGTTACGCCTTGATTTCTCTCTCTCTCTCTGTCTGTTTCTTCGTGCACGTTTTTTTCTTTTTTCTTATATTTTTTTTTTCTCTATACTTCCTTTTCTTTTAGCTGCTTGAAATGGCTACCATAGTACTATACTAATTGAATCGGAACCCGACGTGTATTTACGTTTCCTGGAACCGTCCCAAGTGAATTACAACCGGACCGTTGATTGACGCCGACCGCGACCGAGCCACCGTCACTACGTAGTCCTTTTGCGCACCGTTCGCACGGTATATAGGTTCTCATAGATTATCGTACACGTGTGAGCTGTGTCCTCGGCTGCTGGCTCACACACGCATACACGTACCTTGTATAAATATACACGGACCGCTGACCCGCATCGGCGTGAGACGGAAGTGCAAATACGCGACATCTTGTCACGTGCGACACCACGATGATACCGCCGCGACCACTGGCCGAACAACCATAAAATATTATGCTACGATTTGTTTTGCACGCGCCAAATTATAGGGGAAGCTTAGCGAACATCGTGTTTTGAATCACGTGACACGTCTAGTGTGATATAGGCATGGGAAATGGTAAAATGGTCATAATATATATATATATATATTAGGGTGGTCTAATAATAGTCAAAAAAAATTTTATTTCGAAAACTTAATCTCCTACACTTGATACTTGTTCTATATAGTTTCAAAACGAGCTTACAAGAAAAAAAAAATTTTAACATTTTTTTTGAGTCATCCCAAGTCAGTTGAATAATTTAACTCATTTAATTATATTAAAATAATGAGTAACTGGTTCATGTATAAAATCTTTTTTTTTTTATCATACACTAATAAGTCATATACTCATACAATATACATATATTACATAAAACGTATATTACAACTTCGTCAACTTATAAATGTAATCGAAATAATTTTAGTACAATAAAATTATTATAACATAAGAGTTGGATTTGTATTTTTAAGAGCGTTTTTACTACAATCATGATAGTTCTTTTGATGCTCAGAAACTACTAGTAAAATATATTAAAGTTGGTCCTCATCATGGGTGATTTTGTGATTAAGGTCTTGGATCAATGTAAATCCTCTTTCTGCCATATATACATATATATATATATATATATATATATATGAATTATAAAGGTAAAACATGCAAACGAGCTAAGACTTCAATATTTTATTGTTTTGATATAAACGCCTTTTTAAGGCTTATGCACAGTTCAGTGATAATACATTTAATAATACAAAATTATATGAACATTATATAAAATATGTACAATTTAAAATAATAAAAATAATATAATAATTAGAATAATTTAAATCAAATAGGCATTGCTAATGGGAAATATTAACATATTAAGGAGACTTGGCTTATTAACTATACATTTCGTGTAAAAAAAATAGATCTTTCTCAGCTCAATATTATATTATTGTGTAATCGATTTACAATATACAAATTTACTAATGTTTGGAAGTAAGACGATTAGGTATAGGCTCAATGATCCACAAATGCGTTGAGACAACATTATTTTGTTAACACTTATATAGAACACAATAGTTTAAGAAAATTGAGAGGTTGATCTTGGGTCATGGTTCAACTAACTGGTGCTTAAGATTATACGCTTTTTTTATATCTCAACAGTTTCTATTAAACAATTAAAAATACATCAAAATGTATCTTTGTCTATACGTTTTTATTATAACTGGTAACTGGTATGTACGCGACTATAAGTGAACAATTTTTGCCTTGTCAGTCATCTTAGACTTATGATAATTAAGTAAACAATAATACAATTCTCCTTGCACACATCACTATTCACTAAGTACGAAAAGCTCCTCCGACGCTCCGGACAATCAACGTCTAAAGCAACACGTTTACAAGTGTCAGTACGAATAGATAAAAAAAAACCTAGTAGGAATATATTTGATTTTACGGTCATCGCACTTTCGACATTTCATTTTTGTTTAGAATAATACGAGTGAGATTGTCATATTTTTACGCTTTACTCTATTGGTTGTCTATATTTCGTTAAACTCTTCTCATTCGGGAGTGCAATAACCCGCACGTGCCGTAGATTATAGTAAATTATTTTGTGGTTCAAAATACCGCATTTAACAACAAAAAAAACCCAAATTAATTTTCGCATTCGAGACACCACGTTTTGCGACAGAAGTGATTTATACGCTGTTTATACTTTTCAAAGGTTTGTTTAAATATAAACATGCTGCTGCGTTAACGTCTGGTAACTCGTTACAATATACGCAATTTCATTAAACGAACATACGTTGTCGGGGATAATATATTGTTTGTGCAGAAATTACGGTCAATTCAATTATACCTACACTACGATGATCGTACCAAATTTAGCGAATTTTCCGTATTAATAATAATACTTCATAATGTGTTGTTTAATTAAAAAAATGAGCAAAAAAATGGATCAATGTGCACACATTTCATCGATACGTAAAATAAAGCATTAAAATATATTATGCATTGGGTCAGTTGTGTCAACACCACGTCGTTAAGAAAGGATTATCGTTTTATATATTGTGAAATATTATAAAACTATTATATACAATAATCGCTTTCGAGTCCGCAAAATATTTTTAATGTTAACATACGGGATTGTTTCCATCTGCCAATCATATTTACCGCGTATATTTTTAATTATGAAAATCCTCTAAAAAATAGCTTGCAGTAACGGACAACACTACACGACGAAAATACTACGTATTATTTAGGTATATATGTATTCTTCGTGGACGTTTTTCATTTTTCATGTAACGCATTTTTTTTATCGACGATTGTCGTTTGTTTACACGACGTATTATTATTATACTTGTTCGAGTTACGTGCTTAAAGAGTTCTAATCGTAAGCCACTTGGCTTTTGTCCAATTCGTCGGATTACTAAAATCGTATTTATCTACAGCTGTTGTGACGTAAATAATTTAATGTCATTTCTGAACACTGAATAGGTCATAATATTATAAAATACATATAATGCAGAACATCGTTCATTGTGCAGTTTGTTACCTTATCAAATATTTGGATTTAATTTTTTTTTCTCAACTGTATAAGGCATTATAGTTTTATGCATGATTTAACATTGCATTATATAGTTTTTTATATAAACTTATAAAAAGTTAAAGGACATAACGATTTATACATAAAATAGCTGGTCAAACATATATGTAGTATTTTATCGAATTTATTATTTTATGTTTTACGCAGCTATGCAATTTTAAAACTCGACGAACAGATTTTTGTTTTATTTAAATATTTTAACTTCATACTATAAATAATCAAATAGTTTTGTTTTAATGAAAAAAAAATATTGCTACCTAATAGTTTAAATAATATTTGATAAATCCGTACGGCAGTTAGATTATTTAATTTATAGTGTTATTATTTTTGACGGATTAACATTCATTATTGGTACCTCACATATGATATCCTTATTTGTTATAAGTTATAACTAATTATAACTTACTATATAGTTATAACTTATAACTATTTAGTGTAAAACATAAGAAAATATGTAAATTCAATAAATAATAATATCAATACATTGAAAAAAAAATATTTCACTTATGAACGAAAACATTGTAACTGTCACTAAAGGAACTCGGAAATAGAAGATAATTCTTGGTATCATTCTCTGGTGTTCTTTTAGTTTTTCAGTTTTTCTGTGATGAAATACTTAGATATTTAATACTAAACTAATTTTACTCCAAAATCATGAACTTTGCGTGTTGCGACAAATGAAAATACTGAAACAATGTTACTGTTGAAATGTTGTTCATATTCAATATAGTTCATATTGATCTCGATTTACATAGCTAAACAAAACGTTAGTCCATGATGTCCAGTCATTGGGAAAAAGTTGCTTAAATTGTTAACTTTATGGTTGTTCTTGTTCGTGAATTCTAATCGATGTTCCCATTGAATGGAGTATATATATATTTTTTCTTTTTTTCCTTAATGTTATTTAATTTTGAAATCATATTAATTATTATTGATTTGCTCTGAATAAAAATACATTGATACGCTTTATTTTCCGGTGGAAAAGTTTAACCAACTTTGTTTTTTTTTTTGTTGTTCATTATTTGTATTTGTAGGTATCTACAACACATGATAACCGCTATTATAACTTTTATTGTGATTATATTTATACATCTGCAACAGGTATTTTTCGTATATAGGTACGTTTATGCACATTATAATATGTATAATTGCTACTATAGGAATATATCTCATATTCTCATGTAATCACAATAGTAAAACTAATCAGTCTTATAATCTGTATCATTGCAGTTTATGTACTCAGTGTCTTCGCAACGTTCAAGTGAATCGGACATCGGTTACACATATGCACGGCACACCTATACCTAAGTGCGCGATTTGTTAAATTCGTTTTTCAGTCAGTGTGTATTATAACGACTGTACACCAGACGACTATCGATGGGAAAAATCCTATAATATTGCGTCACTACGTGTTAGCGTAGTATACGTATTTGCATAACGTCACTTGGAACGAGAATAAATTAAACGGATTCAAATCTAAAACATGTAGCGATAACGAATGGTATATTGTGTGCTGCAGTAGACGCAGCATAATTACACGTGTATTATATAATATATTATTGTCATACATATGCATAAATTCCGTCAAGTAAATAATATGCATATAAATGTATGTGCGTAACGTAAGCGTAATATATATATATATATAAATACATTTTTATGGCTGCAGTAGTTGTTGATTGTTGTGTATCAGTTCGCGCCACGAGTTGAATTTCGCCAACTAATATTACCGAGTCCCAAACGTTCGTTCGCTGACCGTTGTCGGTCAGAATGTGGCGTTTTACACGAAAAACACTCAAAAATACAAATATACGAGGGTACGCACATGTAAGTAAAGTATATAATATACCTGAATGTTATCGTGTATATGCGTGGTGATGTATTATATTTTATTAGTTTCGTGAGCTCTCCGCACTGGGCTCGATGTCGAAATAATAACGCGCCATGTTTCATAGTCATGAATTGTAGTATAAAATATTGCACCCAGGGAAATTTAACCTCGATACAAGTGCAGACACGGCCCGAATGAAAACTTACGACGCGCAACGGAATGAATGTTTAATAATTCCCCGTATAATACAAGTACGTGCAGTTTGTGTGTGTATGATATAATATACACATTATACATCAAATCAGAGACGAAAATATGTCAAAAGCAAATTAATGATGTCATCACGTTATTAAACTACACGCATTATTGCAAATGCAGTGTAGACGGATAATAATATACATCGAACGTACTGCGATTTACTCTTTGGCCCGTCGTTTGTAAAACAGTCGGAAAGCACTGAGCTAATTTCCAGTTTCTTACACATAAATATAATTCAATCTAAAAAGAATATAATATCAACCGTCTACAAATTGACGTGGCTGCATCGGTAAAAATTTTCGAGAATGTGCTTATCTAACCGAAAGTTTTCATAGCTAACCCGAAAATCTATTGCTCTATACTATAGAAAAATATATAATATATATATATATATATATATATATATATACGGACATAACATACAGGAGTAAAAAATAAACTTATTCAATCGTGAGGTTATTGCAGATTTATTGCAATGGGAAATATGATGTTTTCATCGCAGAGTAAAGTAGGATTACTATGCTATATTGCTATAGAAAAAGAAAAAGGTTTTATGATTTATTCTTTTTGATGCAGTTTCAGTACAACAATTAAGGTAAAAATTATGGGGAAAATTGACAACTTTTATCAAATTCTGTGTCCTCCCTTTAAGACAAAATATTATACTATAGTACTGTATATAGTTACGCATACTTATCACATTCATCGCAAAGAAAACGTTGGCCATCTATATTATATTTATAACCAATTGCGTGAATGTATACATTCGGGATGAATATGTTTACATTAATTGATCCTCCGTGTGATTTGAAATTACGCACCCGTTTCGCGGAATAACAATTGACGTATTACAATAATAATTACCGTTGTAAAATTGTCACACACAGACGCGCACCCAGGATTTTTATTTGGGGCGGGGGCTTAAACATTTTCCTATTTTCTTTACACACAAGTAAATAATTACCACAAATTATAAATGGTAATTTTTTTACTATTATTATTACATGTTATATTATACCTAATACCTATGTTTAATCAATCATCATTGTTGTACTATATTTGTGAAAATATGCTATAATAATATATAATTTAGTGAAAAATATATTTTTTTTTAGGGAGGAGGCTTCAGCCCCAAAGCCCCCCGCCCTGGGTGCTCTACTGGTCACACACACACGATAATCGTGAGACATCGTCGTCGTGTCATTCATAAACGCGCGTGTATTAAATTAAATTATTATCATTATTTTCATTATTATTATTATTAAGGAGAATACGGTATGTATATCAAGCTGTGAATGACGCGTACGAAGTACATGTGACGTGATCGTCGTTTTTTTTTACGGGATCAAAAAGTATTGCGGGGTGTGTGTGTGTGTGTGTGTGTGTGTGTGTGTTATTATATTATATTACATTATTATAATTACATTATTATATTTATACTCGTGAGGTATACAAACCCTATGGGAACTATTCGAAGGCTCTGAGTAACATACTGCATATGAGACGTGCAGTGACGCAGGGTACTGTATAATAATTTAACAACATTTGAACATTATCCAGCACGAAGCATGTGTGCGTCAACAATATGATAAAATATATATTTATATATATATATATATATATATACGTAACATAATAACTTTTCAAATAATCAACTTGCTCGTTTGTGCGCGGGTTCAATTTTTATAGCAAATATAACGTAATGTTGTTTCCGTTGTGCGACGGAAAATGCCACTGACCTATAAATTATCGACCGACTGCATACTCATATATATAATACACTTATATTATGTAATAAACACGCATCAAACGGACCTAGCATGACGTTGGAAAAATTGAATTAAATGGCTTTTCGTTTAAATTATTGTTAAAAAGCTCGTAGTTCTCGAGATACTACGCGGTGTAGGTATATTGTATAAATACAATAATATAATATCTATATAAGTATATGTATTTTGAAATTCCTGTTGTAAATAATTGATAGTCAATGGTATAAAATAACAATGATCGGGTGATGTCTATGTTACAACTTATAACTGTAAATATATATCATTTTTTTTTTAATTTCATAATATTAATTATTAATTTTGTCTACAATTACCATTGCCCGAAAAGCTTATAAAAATTACAAATTTATAACACAATTTATTATTTTATCTTAACACCTTTTCATACAATAGGCCAAAGAATATGGTTTTGTAAAATTTATGTACGACATACTTTATGATGTAATGACTATATAACGCTATGATACGTTTGTGCATTGGACATCGATCATTCAACGATTCAACGTGATTCTACCAAACACTTGTCATTAATAATTTACTTATCATAAATTCAACTATAAATTTTAATCTGTGACTATAAAATGCAATGTTATAAATCATCGGATTGCAGGGATCAGTAGTGTCCGTGATTAAAATCAACCACTGATGAGATGGTGAATTTCACCACTGTATATTTTGTGTGATTTCGATGTATCCATAGACCACAATGTTCACTCTAAATTTAACGTTTGCATTGACGAGGAAATAATACAGTTTACAATTTTCACGCCAATGTACTTAAAACGGTTCTACCACGCGCTGCCGAGAATAATAATAATAATAACAATTATGATTATAAAATAATTATAGTTAGTTAATATATTATAATAATGCGACAAAATTATTGAATTTGTTTGATTGATTTGTACACCAAACGAAAGATGAGATCATAATACGACGACGCACATACGTGGTATTATATTGTAGCGTAATATTATAATATTTCATCATAATTACCGCCACGTACGTGTAGGTATGCGTGTGTAGCGGGTGTATTACAGACGGGTTTCAAACGATTATTGCGAGATTCGCGTGTTAAACTTGAGTTGTTTATATGGTTGCCGTACATTTAACATTATCATAAATCGGGACACGCGTGTTTTAGAAGTAATTCAAGTAATTATATGTATATACTCGTAACATATATAATATATATATACAAAAAATAGGTGTCTGAGCGAATTAAGTTCTTTAAAGCATATATTTTATTTTTTATTTTATAAATAATACGTTATATACGTATGTATTATATTATATCGTTAGAATTCGTTTTTTATTTTTTATTTTTTTCAGTATAATAGGTAGCGATTAAAACGCGCGTATGAATCGTGAAACCTTTGGGTTACAATCGTGTTATTGTAATATATATTTTTTCGAGTTCATTCACAACTACGTACACGTTATTTACTTTAAGTATTATAACTTATTATGTTTTGGTTATTTTCGGGCTTATCGTTTACAGTGATTAGAAGTTCCAAAAACGTCACTGTGACAACTTATGTTCAGCTAGTTTTTGTTTTCCGTCGAACCTTAATATTATTCATGAATCGTATTCATAATAGTTCATAATTCATAATAAACGCTTAAAATGTAGTAAATATATATTGTGAAAACGTAATAAAATAAATCGAACCAGTTACTATACGCTTAGTAAAATCGTTTGCCGATTACGATGTTTTATTGCACCGATAGTGAAAATCACCGGTTAAAACCATTGATATGCATCTCGAAAGTTGCGAATTAAAAAAATATCCCGAAAAAATTTACCATCACTAAGAAATAAAATGTTGACAAAATCCAGTATTTCAACTAAGTTTGATTGTACGGTTATATTTATTTGGTTGTTATTCTAAAAAAATATAAATCGTAGCGGCTCGAAACATTAGCTTAAAACTATTATATTAGCATTTAATAAAGCACATCTTAAGGTATCCCAAATATTATACTTTACAGTTTGCACTATTATCCATACTATACTTTGGTACAGTTAAAAAGTTTTGTTTATTTTTACTCATATACATCATTCAAATCGAAGATTGACATTTTTGTCAACAGTGATTCTACGATTTTTCAACGATAACACCAGCTCGACCGAATGCACGATCAAAAACTACCCGGCTGAACTGAAACACCTTAGACCGTTACATTGCGTATGCGTATTAATGTAATTATATTATAATAATATTTCTTTACAGTGGTTGCCAACAGTATCAATAGCGATAACTGTAATTAGCGATTTTCGATGTGATTATTTTTAAATACTTCGCTCTAATTTTAATATCTCAATTATGCATGCGTAAATATTTGTATTCATAAATGTATGTAAACATGTTTAAGTTTTAGCATACACTGGCACGCAGCGGAAATATAGATATGAACTATATACAAATATAAATTGAACGGTTTTAGCGACGACGCACGTCAAAATGAAACTGCAAATACGCCCACTCGGCAACCGACTTTATTACCATATTTACCTTATTTATGTATTCTTTAATTTTCCATCATACATAATTTATTTATATTTATAACATAAAACAATATTGCAAATCGCGTTCAAAATCGATGTGCCCGCGTAGTATACGAATACAATGTATTGATTCAAATAATGAAATGTATGTATCGACAGGAATTAAAGAATCATAAAAAGTCAATTAAACATTGTACGAGATAAAATATGTTGTAATATTTTGAAAAAAGAAAACTATATAAATTAGATTTAGGAAAATGCCTTAGGCGTTAGGACTTAGAAGTTAGAACCGTTAAAATAAATAATAGGTAATAAAGCTCAAAATCTGTTTTCGATATTGATAGAAGACAGGACACCTTGCAGTGTATTCGTTTTAAAATATGTTTCACATCGCGCATTGAACAGCGCAGCTTAAAACTTTTTTTTTAAAAAAAAAAGTTACAAATCGTGCGTAAGCCTGAACTCTAAAGTTGCCGTTTTAAACGCGTGCGGGAAATTATAATAATTCGTAAAAAAATATTCTCTATACTACGCTGACGGAGGGAAGATGAAATAATCACAACTATTACCATATATATATATATATATATATATATATACGACGCCGTCAACCGCACGGATAACCGTCCCACCATAACCTCACGTTATACGTTATCGCCACAATAGGTTTAAGCGGTTATAATATATCGGTACGAATCTACACAATATTGTGGCGTATATATAATGACGTTGTGAAATTGTGACGTGTCAATATCGACGGCGACAACGGCTGGGCAGACTCCTCAGCGGCACACCCGGACTTGACAGTGAGTTTCTGTGTACAGTATTTATGAGTGAATTTTTTTTTTCGTCTGTCACGCACACGTCAACCGGAGAGAAGCAGCCGGAGCTGCTCTGTCGATAAAAAAAAAAAAGAGAAAAAATTCTGCTTTCAAAGTTTCTTCGTTTTATTTATTATTTTATCCTTTCATCTAGGTCGGCAATGGTTTTTAGCCGATCGTTATTCCCACACGACATAGCGTCCCGCGTTCTGAACGAAACTAGTTACGACGTCGTCTCTCACGTACATACGTCATCACCACGGCACCACAATAATAACACAATAATGATTCAAGTATACCTGTATTAAAATCAGATGGTCCCGATAATATTACATAGAACACATCCTGAGCTCCGCGTAATCTTGCACACCTATAAACATGTGGGGTAGATCGTGTATAATCTTAACTCAATTATTGGCTAAATTACGAATAAACATAATAAATCGAAGTCTTACATAAAAACTTTAATTTTTAGTTACCAGTTACCGCCTGCACTATATATATATATATATATATCGATGATATAATGCAATTAAAAAATCGACATGTTACCTCATGAGCCATGACATTCACAGTACAATATAATAATATTATTGAGCGGATATTCCGATCAACTTTCTGACTCCGACATTTGTTCTCGTTTTTTTTTTTTTTTTTATTGCGCCCAATCGAGTTTTTTTTCCAAATACATTCCCGTACAACCGGTAATGCGATTTTATAGATGCGATCGCTTCGGCGGACGGTCACATTTTGTGTTTTATTCCGTTCTTTGCAAAACGCGCGTCGACATACAGCTGACAACTATATCGGACCGTTGTCAATAAATATCGCGGTAAATCATATACCAGCTATTATGACGCTTCGGAAACGTCACATTATGTTATCGTGTCGCGTTCTGAATATATCATTTCGAAATAATGATTGGATCCCTTGTATACTACACAAATCGTTCCAGACGTGTGCAGCGGTGTGCTGCAGGACAGCAGAAAAACGCAAATCTTTATGGTGGCGTGTATTATATGAAAAAATAAATAAATAATATATATATATATATATATGGCTTTATACCCACATCAATCGTAAAATTGGTTTAAATGTGGTTTTACCGATAACCATTGATATAAGTATATAATATTAAATACTCGTTAAATATTTTAATAAAATGATATTAAATTGTTAATTCAAAACGGTGAAATCAGCTCGCCCTCACAAAGTACATTATTCGTACACCGACAAACCGACAAATAATTCTTGCCACGACTGCATTTTCAAGTAAAAAATATTAGACTTTTCTCGTTTTTCTTCATATCTATGTACACGCATTTGCAAAGGACGTATTGTATGAATTGCGTAATACATTATACGTGCACGCATTTTCGTTCTAAATTACTGTTTAATTATTATTACCATGCTGGGCATATACATTATATTATTTTTTTTTTTTTTTGTACACGGAAATAAGAGATATACATATGAGCATAAAATGTTTTAATTTTCTACGCATTACAGTATGGCCGTATGGAATCCTCTTAATACCAAACTCTTAAACTCTTAATACCACATAATCTAATTTATGATAAACTCGTTAGAAACTAGGAACCTATATTCGAATCGCATGGATAGTCGGATTTTTATTAACCAGATGTGTTTGAATATTTCCAGTCCTTATCGGTTTACAGTATGGTACAATAAGTAACTGCGCATATATATCAATATATTATTGCATAATATCATGATACATGCATAAATTATTCAATATATATTATAGTGTAATACTTTTCAAGTGCAATCCGTGGAAATAATCACTACAAATATTCTTTGAAAACTTCTGAAAGTTTTTAGGATTAAAAATAAAACTACTTTAAGTCTTATCGAAATGAAACATGCCTAACACAAGTTCGGAATAAGTCTTACGTGTACTCGTGCACAATACGCGTATATATATATAGTCGGTGGCCGGTGCAGAAGGTATATTTATAACATCTTTTTTTTCCTGCCGTGTTATAATTAACTAGTAAAGAAACGAAAAAAACGCTATTTAGATTGTTTTTTTCCAGCCCATACAGTTGTTCGTAATAATATACCATATATATACTAAATAATATACTAATTCCGTCCTTTGAAAAAAAATTTAACCGAAACGTAAACCACTGGAAATCATGCATTTGCCAGTCGAATGTTTTACGAAGCTATTACATTTAATACAGTTTAGACTTCTCAAGCTGCCTGTTGTGGATGTCATTAAATCGACTACTCATCGGCGTATATAATATAATATTATTCTTGACCACCCAGACATTGACTGATTTAAAAACCGACATTTTCAATTTGATTTAAAATTTCGCATCATTCCACGCAGTGGTTCAACTGTATTTATTACGCGAAGTAAAACAATGTGATAACGCTATCATATACACTTTACATAACAAACTTGACAACTCGTATTTTACATTATTGTTCTCGGAAAACTTTTTGCTAATCTATATGATCCCTATTACTTGACAATAACGTTTAAAGGTGTTCAATTATTTTATTATTTGTCTATGAATGGCAATATTTATACTTCATCTCTATACTTATTGACTAAATTGGTATATAATAAAAACAATATTTACCTGTAGGTAAAAACAATTTCAACAATTATTTTCCGAATAAATGCTAAATAAATGTATAATCGTTTTGTTTACTATTACCTATTAACATTCCAACTGCCTAAACATTGGTTCAACATACGTTGACGCACAAACAGATTAATGTATTCATTTTTCCTCATAATATGTATGATGCAATACAAATAAAATAATATTTTATACGATTTCGAAATAATAAATATTAATTATTTTTCTTATATTTTGTTAAACTGCCACATCGAATTCAACAATGGTAAACATAAAACGAGACGTTATAGTCGTAATTAACATATATTTAAATCTCCCTCTATTTCTTTCTGCTTTATTTGCCCTTGAAATTTATCATACAATCTACTTACAATAAATAACGAATCACAAAAACGAATGCACGTGACGAATTTATACACGTTTTTAAATTAACAGCGCACATAATATAATTATAAATGAATGGTTTGAGCAGATTTTTATACATCGGAACGTGCATAATGATTATTTTAATTATCCAATGTGCAACTATTGTATTTTTATTTATTTTTCACGCTATATTATTATGTGCCATTAATAGTATGTCATTATGATGACATTTTGACTACGTGTTGTAAGTAACAACGACTATATTATATTTTATAATCTCAAGTCAGCCCTATCTACGTGCCCGGCTCGCACGGTTGTGATCTTAAATACAATTTCGTATACGTATTTCGGTTAAAAACGAGCCGCACCCGTTGGCTTATTAATTTGTCCATTGTAAGATCCGTGATTAGTTAGTCTTAGCACCGCTGTTTCCGAATTGAGTGCGTGGTTTTCCGCGACAGTATGGAATCGCGTACTCGGCCTTTTCACGACACAATCAAGTTGCGAACGTGATTGTATTTTATTGTTTATTCATATATTGTTTATTATTTATAAAAAACACACGAGACCATAATATGCTCGTCTTATGATTTAATTAAAACAAAATATAAGAATATAAATAATTGTGTGTTAAAATTAATAATACGCATTTATACATTACTAATATATATTTATTCTTACATGGTAAGATTTTGTATGACAACTCTTTTACAAACTCCAAACGGGTTATAATGAATTTATATTGACACTGTTCTAGATACATGTGATTATTAGAGGTGATAAGGGTAGGCTTCAAATATTTTTATGGTGGTTACATTGAATTATAATATTATATACTATAGATACAAGTATATTACATAATTCTGTGACATTTTGTTTTCTAAAATTATATATTTTACTATAATATAAACTAAAACGATTGACTAAAACCGATGTTCTGTTCAAAATTGTGTACATGTATTACGAACAAGACTGTGAAGTAGGTCCCCCTTCCGACTTGGTTTTAGACTATCGAAATTTTCACCAATATTTAGCAACTTTTTAACGAACTAATGATTGCAATCAACATTAAAACCCTATTATTTACTAACCTATCCCTTCGTAGTAAAAATCAATTTTTTACACGAATAACACGTGCACCCAATATCGACCAAGTCAGTCGTAAACCAACATCGCTCTGTTTTTGGCGCGCAATTCGGATGCGGCCTCTAGTACAATGCATGTTTACGTCGGTAAAATAATAATAAACGGGTCGAGATTAAAGACACTGTCGGTGGTGGTGGCACTCGGAACTTTATGCATTTGCATATTTATCTTAAAGAGCGGGATTTCTGTTTTCCGGGAACGTGTTACATGCATGTACGTATTTTACATTTGCGTAGTCAAAGTTTTTTACCTCAGCCATGTGTACACGTTATGTTTATATATATATTAGATATACTGCAGTGATATGTGATAGTATACACTTATACTTGCAGATTATAGAAGCGCAGTGTTAATCGTTGCGTAAACCAACTTCTCTATACAGGGTGATTATAATGTTAGATGAATTATGATAATATAGTAATAATTTTTTAAAATATAAAATCAAACCATAACAGATGAGCACGTGCAGTGGCAACGGAGGTGTAGGCGGACAAGCCGTGGGGAGTCGTGTTCAAGACGTCGTTGTCGTGAATAAAAATGTTTAGCGATTCCCTAGAACCGTGAACGACTTATTGTTATTATTATTATTATACATTTCGAGAGCAGTTGTTTATCTTTTTATCTCGCTTTTATCCGTATGCGTACACATGCATATAACATATTGCAATGCTCAGTGCATGTGCGCTTTGATGACCGTACGTTTACAATTTGGTCGCCGTATACTATCGGTTGGCTATGATCGTGACTTAAATCATGTAAAGCACACACTTTTGATTGATGAGGGTTCACTCCGCGAGACTTGAAAATTACACGGTACCTGATGATGACGGCGACGACGACGGTGCGAGGTCACAGAAGGAATTGCGCGAGTGTATTATGTACTGTATAGTGTATATTATATGAAGAGAGAGAGAGAGATAAGAACACTCCAGAAATCCCGCTGTCAGATTTATCAAAACTAATAGGCCGCGGTACTACATAGCTCTGCTATATATTATCCGCATGTACATTATTTATATAATATATTCAAATTTGTTATAATATGTGTACATTATACAATATCAGAAACAATATAATATTTTACGTTTATACTAACATTTCATCGTGGTAGGTATACTACGACGTGTTCCATATCCGAATACATTAATATGCACTACGAGTGTTTGAGTTGAAATATTTTTGAAAGAAAAGAAGCGATGGTCGATGTGATACAAATACAACTTAAGATATTAAGTATTTTTCGATTTAGTGTCAAAAAAGAGAGGGAAAAAACGGTTTAACTGTTAGGAGGGAAAAAAATTGGAAATTCATCAAATCAAATATTTTCAACATTCAACCAAATGGCTTTGGTGGGTTGGCCGATATATCCAAGGCAATGTAACTTATTTTATCGAAATAAATGAAAATGTCCAAGGCTGACACTGCAGTATATATTATTATTTCCACGTGTTTTTATTATCAAGTTTTCCATACGCTTATATTTATTTTTATTTTTAGAAGCCTATATTAAAATACAATCGTTTCAACCATTACTTAATTTATAATTGATAATAATAAAATGAATTATAATCTACGCTTATATTGTATAGAGAAACAACCGAGACAATCAATAAATAATCTTTAAGATGTCCTCCGTTATTTTTATTAAGTTTTAATTTAAAGAATGACATTTTAAATGTAGGTATAGTAATGCACAAAAAAAGAGATTTAAAAATTATTGTAAGGTGAATATGTAAAAGTCATAAAATACATGAGATGGTAATATTGGTATAACGGAAACCTTTTCATTTTTCCAATATCCCAATATCAATGGAGTTGAAATATATATTTTTATTTTTCAACTATGATAAGTCGTCAGGAATTCGATAAACCACATTTAAAACGGAAGTTAGGAGAATTTACTCAGAAAGTCAGAAATAAAAATGTGTTGGTATAGATAATCATCACAAAAATACCACCCAAGAACAATTTTCCTTTTCCATCCGTCAATGCATTCAATATTTTAAAATGTATACTTTTTATTTGATTGATCTTGTCTGCATCTATAATGCGTTGTATTAGTGATATAAAAATTACATTTTTAAATATAATAGTAATACAATAATAAGTACCATATATAAATGTACATATATATGACATATGTATATATTTAAAATTACTGATGGTCAAAATGAAGTGCAAACGCAGAACTGTGTTGATAGAAATGATACTTACATATCATAAAACAGACAAGCGTTTAAGATTTCAATACATGAACTGGTCATCAATAAAAACTCGAATCTAAATGAAATCTAATCATTGGTCTCAAATTTCAAACCGGTAGCGAGTTGATTCTGATTATGTGCGAATCGGATGACAAATGTGTGCTTCTATCCGTTGTCACATGAAACAATTTGACTGACCTAAGGCACTCACGTGTAGCAATAAATGGAATTCCGAAGTTTGTTCGTCGAACGTTATATAGAGATGATAATATATTATATGTCGTGCGATGATCACGATCGGCACGAAACTTTCGGCTGTCCCTATAAATATTGAGGCTTACTAACACTTTCGAAACAAAAAAAAAAAACATAAATGTATTGAGAAACACCGATAAAAGTACCCGTATAAAATAAGTTTGTTCTCGAAATCGTTCCACACAAGACTATACGGTCATCGTTGTTATTTTCAAGTTTCAACGACCACCATCTTAATATTATCTTGGGGCGTGACACGCGTTTTCTTCGTCCTTTCGAATAAAATTTACTGCTGACCCATGCACGAGCCTTATTCTATCGATAGCCATTTCTGCTAACACTAACGGTACGTATAAAAGCTTCCGCGTCGCAGAATTAACAAATCCTCTCGTACAGCGTAAATGAGCTCGGAAAAAAACTACCAATAATGTAAGAGTTGTAACAGCACAGAAATATAATCATTACGAAAAAGGCTCTTCACAGAGCCAACAACTATTATTTATGACAGCCAATCACAGCATATAATGAGTAGAACCAATCACAAGACAGAACGAGAATAAAAACACCAAAGGTTGGGCTTAAAAAGAAATTACAAGTACTTCCTTACGTCATAGAAACATCAAAAGTACATCAACGGATAGGGGAAGTCAAGACAAAGACGACAATACCTTCCCCATAGTTGTAATCCAAAAAACTTCGGAGATATCATCAAATCTATCACGAGAGAAAGCACAACATGCAACTGGAAAAGGGATATGTTTACCAGTCGGTACGGAGGGTAATACCTATACTAGTAAGATTCAGCACAGAAAATATCACTCACTCCCAAATCTTCTTCAGCCTTCAATCAAACGACAACGAAGACTGAAGACCCGAAGAAACATCAAGTGCCCAGACAAGCGAAGTACGACCGATACGATCCCGTGTGCAACTCTCATAGAGCATCGCCACAAAACGATCGGACGGTCAAACGACAATCCCGGAACATTGCCGGTTGCCTAACGTATCCTTCCCACGGAACTATCTAAGTGGTAACCTCTCGCTATATCCGACGTTGGAGAATGATTTAGATCGGAACTTCAACGCGGGTACTCGATGCGCCACCAATAGATTCGCGCGACATAGGTATTTGGCCCGGCGGTACGAACAGCAACAAGGATTGTGTGAGATACGTGGCAACCAGTCAGACGCGAGGACATACAACTAGAAGACAAATCAGTGTGGAAAATAAATAGTCCTTCTCCGGACAGTCTTGATAAAACAAGTCCCCCCAAGCGCGCCTGCCTAGGCTTCGCTCAACCCGAACAGCGGTTGGGATGAGACGCCACTTATTTGAGCGGGCCTAATCCAACCGTCTGTTCCATCCATTAAAGTATAAGAAGAACGAACTCCTTTTGTTTTATATAAATACGAACGAGAAAGATATTTCTCTTCCCCAAATATTGTAATATATGAAAATTTGTAAATAGAAATAAAGGACTGATTATATATATAAAATATGTATTCACATTCATGGTAAACGGCTGTAGTACTTTATACCAGTACCGTTTCAGAGTTCTGTGATAAGCATTGAACACGGGCACCGATTATTATCATCGGAATAGCAATATTCATATATAGACATTTGAGATAGCTCGTCGACAGTGTGCGTTTAGATGCACATATTAGAATTGCTTAGAACATCCAAGTTTCAAATAAGCAGCAGAGTCCCCAAGTAACTTATTATAAAACTAATAGAAATAACACGTAGGTATTTGTAACATAACAATATTATAATGCTACATATTTAAAATATTAGGTGCATGTTATAATGAAATATGATTCAGCGAATTTACTCTATGCAATTATGCAAGGTAGTGGATAGCATGAATGTGATTTTAAGATAGACAATATATTACATAATTTTGATTAAACAAAACAATCAGTGCGACGTGACTTGCAATAGGTCTACTTTGTCACTAAAATAATATTATAATGTACGTTGTCGCAAACGTACATAAACTAATATTAACTAACTTACAAAGTAATGGCACACAGCTCGTTTGACGTTTTGTTACGGATTCTACTTATCCGAGTATGTATTATCGTAACTAATATATAAATTATAACTTTTGATTATGTTGATCAAAGAGATCTAACGTATAATTGTGAAGAAACGGTGAACGCGTGTTAACCGACGTGTAACCTAGTACATAATATATACATCAAGATTGTATATGGGGACACAAATGGTTAACATGGTTTGTTTAAAGATACAAATGTACTTGTTTGAGGGAAATACATAACAGTAGAAATCGTTTGTAATAGCATTTATATATAGAGGTTCAACACAAATAGAACTGACAAACGTCGTTTGTTGTAATAGACAACAATCTAAACATACAATAGACAGTATATTACCTATCTATAATCACGTAAACAAAATCATTTCTCATTTTAAAATGTAAATTTCTTGATTTTAAATCTTGTTATCAACAATATACGTATTTGTTATGATTGTATGTAATAAAATTTCCATGTTTTTTATGTATTTATGTAAACATTCAAACCAAACTGTTCAAAACAAAAACTCTGTTACTTTAGTTTTAAAGTCTATTTTTAACACTTGTTTGTATTATTTAAATAAGTATTTCAATTGAAAAAGTTAATGCCTATAACTTATATATGATATCGAGAGAAAACTTATTGTGAGTATGAACTATTGTTAAACGTAGTTAATGTCATATTAAAAAACCCAACACGTTGCTTAATTTACTGTTTAGCTATTAATATCAATTTAACTTACACAAATAATCATCGTAATGGCGTAACAGTCATTCGACAAACTAATAATTAATTATTTTACATTTAAACCGATATAATTTAATATTGCACCCGATGTGTCGGAATAAAATTGTTATAAATTTCTAAACGCTTTGTTGTTTGTTAATCCCCGGGTGCACACCATTTATTATTTGAATACCAAAATGTTTGGCTTTTAATCGCATTTATTCATAAATAAAATATGTTCATTATTTCGATTTGTGGCAAACAATTTGGCAATCGATTCGCTTAATGTGTATAGTCATCTGTTGCTATGCAATCTGCCGCGAGCCGGTCGTACGTAACGCTTAACGGCGTTTACCGTGAATATTAATATATTATCCTGGCCATCATAGACTGCTGTGGATGCTGCGGTTTGTTTTTGCGAAGGACGAATATTTCGAGGGACCGTTCAAGCGATGGTATTTCGAAATCGTGATAAATACACGAACGAAACGTTTATAGCTAATTTAAAAAAAAAATAAAATAAAAACAAAAAAAAGCACACATTATAATGCGTAAATATTAACCGCGGCTAATGATCGTAAAAACGTATAATTTACTTTCATATAATAATTCCGTTCGCCGCCACGATTAGATTGCAATATTATACCTTCCATACGTAGTAATTATTTTAAATTGACAACCAACCTACCGCGCCGTAATGACCATCGTATTCGCATACGGCCGCAGGAGTGTTCATCCTCCGAATATTAAGTAGTTAGATTGAAATCGTGGAGAGAAAAGACCGCGACGAAAGACGATATAAACGTGTATTATATTTATGAATTTCATCATGAATAATTGAATACATAAACTTATTTACATATTTATTTATTTACATGTACTTTATATTATTATGTATTTTTTTTTACTTTTTATCGTCTTAGAAATTACAATCATGTAATAATAAATAAATTTCTTTGATATGAAAACGCGAAAATCGACTAAAACAATTTTTTTTTTTTGTTATATTTTCATTATCATTTTTTAAAATAAAATGTTGTTGAAATAATTTCACCATTAATCGTATAAATTTATAATTCACTCACTACTATATTTCGATATTAGGAATACACAAGAATAAATTAAAAATTTAATTTTTTAACGATGTTGTATTTTTATATCAAGTAAACCTCCTCTTCTATTAATTGATGACGAGCGAGTATTGAAAATATATTTACAAATAATAATTCAACGAGTAAATAATTTCAATCAGTGTTTCGATAATATTATATCTCTATTTCGTTGTCATTATTATTTATTTTTTCTCACGGGCACTATCACTAACGAGATCATTAAAAAAATAAAAAAGTAAAAAAATACTCGGATCTCTTTAACATACATAATTTGAATAGTGCTTGAGATAGTTATTATTGAATTCGAACGGAACGTGCAGTCAAGTATGATCCTTTGTCATGTGCATACTATATACCCGTTTAATTGACGTTTTGACAAAATTAAAAAATAAACAGAATAAAATTAGTCAATTGTATAGCAGTATAAGAAAATTGAATAACTTAAAAGCTCCAGTTTTGACATAGCTAATGTAAGCGTAGTGACATAATATATAAATATAATTTATTATATTTATACTACAATGTAGTTTATTGAACCAATCTCTAAATTGGGTGATAAATCTAATATTATTAACACTATAAACCGATTTCCTTACATTCCTCGTACCAAAACGTTTCGAAAAATAAATCGCCTCAAAAATTATCTTTATATTTAAAAATGTATTTATCATTGAACAACATAGTTTTAGATCGGGCCGTTCCATAAATCTTACTGCATTCCTTATTTTACTTATTGATTCCATTGAAAACGGCTACAAGTTGATGTAATATATACCAATTTACATAAAGCATTTAACAGCATCCATTTTTTATTATTAATTAAAAAAATTAAAAAATGTCGACGTATTTAATGCATTACATTTATGGATAAAATCCTATCTATTTCATCGTACTCAAATTGTAAAAATTCACGACTATCTTTCCACTCCTATTGACGTTACATCGGGCGTTCCTCAGGAGGACATCTTTTTCCATGGCTCATTAATTCATATTTATTACCGATGTCTCACAATGTTTTCCTTCTTATAAATATTTACTTTTTGCGTACGATTTAAAATTATTAATATTCCAGACTCTAAAATCCTCCAAAACAACCTAAATAGTTTTTATAATTGGTACCAAAATAATATGCTCACGATTAGTTTTAAATATTCAATAAATAATTAATTTATTAATTAAGTCATTTCTACCAAAGATTTAAGTGTTATATTTTCCTTTGATCTATCTTTTAATTACCATATAGACTATATTTTTCGTAAATCATTAAGAATGCTAAGCTTTATTATCCGTAATACTCACGATTAAAAATGCTTTATACTTTAGTTGTTTATTCAATCATTGCATATGCATAATTTATATGTATCCTTATCAATAAGCTAATATTGAAGGTTTAATTGTATTCAAAATATATTTCTAAGTTTTTTCCGAATACCGTTGTGGTATTAAACCAAACTTAGAATCTTAAATGACAGACGTCGTGTTAATAACATAGCATTTATATTTAATCTTCTAAATGGCTCAATTGATTCTAATATACTATTGATACTTCCTATCACTATTTCATCATTTACTTCAAGGCAAAGCGTAACATTTAAAAATAATTTCTATAGAACTAATTATGGTTACGCATCCTCTGTAGATCGGACTTCCCGCTTAATAAATAATATACATAATGCTGATATATTTTCTAATTCATTGTCATATATTTGGATTAATGTTTAATAACTAGTATGTACTATTTTATTATTCAGTTATATATTTATAAAATGTATGTTTATATATGTTTATCATACTCACAATGTATTTAATTAATTTTTATAATTTTTTACTCTTAAGTTCCACTGTACTGTGTATTCCTACTGTGTTTTTATTTAACTTTAGTTAATATATATATTCACTGTAATTTATGCCCTTGCAGTGTTGAAAAATGTAAAAAATAAATAATATAATATAGTAGATTTATATGAGACATTGTTACATTACGATTACAACAAAAGCATATACATAAATCTTATATCGGTAATTTATATTTATTTTAAATTATTTTTCTTTTCTTTTTTTTTTTTTTGTTACAGGTAAGAAATCATTATTCTGGATTCTACCGTTAAATGCGTTATTAACCTATAAAGCGTATCGTTTTGACTTCTGTACATTTAGTAAGTATTTGATGCGTGTTCCTTTTATACGCCTATAACCGATTTTAATTGAGTAATATAGCAATTTCCACATATAACAATTATAACATTTAAAGTACAACCACGTGTGCGAAATTATAAGTTTTGATCCTATATTAATTGATCAAGTTCACAAAAAATAATACAAATTCAAAGGAAAATAAAATAGCTTATGAAACTAAATTAAAAAAAATTCCGATAATACAAGTACATATAAAACGTATTATGGATCGCGGATCTTATAAATAAATAACCGATTGGTATAGAAAATGAAAAACACGAACGGTGTAAATACGTTTTTTCACTACTAGTTACTACGAATCATACATATTATAATAAATTAATAGCATTTTGATCGCCAAATCACCGACGTAAAGTATTTCGAAATGGCGATGAAATTGATCGCAATTAAATAATATAACTCTGTTCGTGATAAAAATATTTGTATAATTAAGCCTCGTTGTTAGCATTTTTCCGACCGAAAACAACAGAATTTCCAAAGGTGACGCTTTTTTCTAAGTATACACAGGTTTCCATCTTATTAAAAAAAAAAAAAAAACCCAATCGCGATGTGCACGTATATAACACCTACCGCATCGAAACAGTAAATCGCTGAATACAATCAACTCACCGGACTAAACTATGTACACTTCGTTGGCGGTATTTTTTTCCAAATCAAATCTCTATAATTTATAAACTGCAGCTGCGGTATAATACACCCATGACGTCAACGACGTACTACTACGATGTTTTTTTTTTTCATTTAGTACATATGTTTTTCCATGCAGTTTCACATTCAGAAGCCAGTCAAGTTAATTTCTCGTTAGCAACTAAAAAAAAAAAAAACCCAACCAAAAGCTCAATTAATCGTTAAAGTTCTTTTATAAAGTGGTGTAATGAATGACTTCCGAGCAACCATCGGAAATGCATCTGATGAATCCATATTTATTTATTATAAGTTAAATGTAATATATATATACATAATATATAAATCGTAAATATATGAGGCGTAGGGGGAATAACGAGGTTTGGCTTACTTAGCAGAATTACTTGTAAAAGTTCATTTTCAACTGATCAGCAAGTTAAGAGTTCTCTCGCTTTTACTTTTTCAGACAAATTTGCCTCAAAAGTTGCATCATTATGCCTACTTCTTTATTAGAAACATATAGTGATTGCTGTATTTTCCGTGTGCAAGGCACTGTTTAATGAGTAAAAATTTTTCGGCGTAAGTGAAATCCGTATAGGTACAACATATTATTATTATTAAGTTACTCGATCCAATCGGAAACAAATCTTCTAGTCGCTGCCGGTTGCAATAAATATAAAGATATATGTAGTTATATATAAAAGTTTGTTTGGACGACTGTAAACTAAAATTCAAAAATAAATAAAATACTTTAAAAGTACAATGTATTCCTTATCCGCACTCAGGAGATTTACTGCAAAAACAATGACGAAATCGTGCACGAGCGATCAATTTGCGTTGCGTTTCATTGCGACGAACTGCGTGATGGAATATGGCGAGGTATATACTCGTATTATAATCGGCCCTTCGTGCAGCAGTCGGTCACCTTGCCTCGTTGTCGGATCGTATTATTAACACAACATTGTATTAATCGTGTACACAATATATGGCTTTTGGGTGGAGAAACCAAGATAACAAAGCATATTATGGTCTATCGAAAGTTCAAAGGGAAAATAATACTATACAGAATGATTTTTTTTAACACCAAACGCTCATTTTTTTAAACATATTTTATTGTAATTGTTATACTTAACCCTCTTTTCAAATAACAGTTTATTAAATATAATTAATTTCTTACTAAATGCGTATTAATTGATATAAATACGTTATCGGCTGTAGTATTCAATTAGAAATGACAAAGAATGACATTTTTTGAAATCTTGTCTTTTTTTCTCTCTGCACGCATAAAACGTAATCCATCCGACTCATCGCGTATACACCGCATTTTCATAACTCTTTATCGATTAGTTCAAAGTTGGATACACTCGAAAAACCAAGCACAGTATATACACGCGTATTATTAACCACCACGCAAACAGTACGTGAAATATTTAATTTTGTTTTCGCTCTTACCTAAAATGTGGAATAAGGCTTTTAAGTACCTTTTTAATTGAACGCCCACCACATTACAATAGATTCTCATGTGATATTATATTAGTCCATATTATTGTTTGCACTGGCGCATCATAGTCAGTATACGTACACACGTGATAAACCGTTTTCATAAAGTTATTAATCGATGATGCCTCTCGACTAATCATAATATTAATGTAATTTTCATCGATGAACGTCTCTAGACGGAATGTTATCGGAACGTAAAAATAAAACAAAAATCCAAAACCTAACCCATTTCATCCGACAACGATTTTTACATGCATATAATATTTGCAGATCTATTTCATTCAGATTTTTATATGCGCTATTCGTTGTGCAACAATTGTTTCAAGTGGAATCATTGTTAAATCAACGAAAAAAATGCGATTTCTACAGTGAGTTTATTTCTTTAGCGTGCATTATAACAGGTTAAAATAATATGATGCACACGATCTTTCGAATAAAAATCGCTATATAGCACGTCCGATATGAAAATCTCCTGTCTCCCACCTCGCGATTGCCGTCCTGCGACTGTGCGACATAGTACCTATACTGGCCGTTTAATGCGATATATACTTGTAGTTTTACGATGCTATAGGTGTGCCTTTTCATTCCAAGCGTTTCCTTTACCACCGCCTGAAGCCGTGATGTGTAATATACGGTCTTATTAAACTCGTCTCGTGTACTAAAAACGTACTGCTCGAACGTTACATCATAATATGCACTATAATGGAGATAAAATATCACACAAAAGTGGACTTAAACATTTTTCTACGTGCGGCGCTTACGTGATGCGTAAAAGTCTGCAGCATCATTACGGGTTTACGGGTGCGAACACGCGAACGCACGCGTACCTGTATACGCGGTATTGCAAATTATAAAATATGATAGACCTGCGAGCACGCACGCACACAGGAAAACATTATAGGATGTACCATGGCACCGCCGTACTTCCCAAACAAGTCCTATTATTTGGCCATACGTATAATATATGCGCAGATGATGCAGTGCCGCCGTATTTCCCCGGTCGTCTGCTGCAGCGTGTTTATTAGGGCATAAAGAAAAACGCGGCGGCGGACCAATTCGTATAATATCATATCATACGGTGGCGATTTATTGCGTCGATTTTATTACACGTATTATTGATGATCTGTTCGTTGGCAAACGTTACGCTAATGGTATACGAACTACGAACTCGTGCGGGGAAATACCATTTTATTTCTGCCCAATAACGATTGTGCCTACAGCACTGATATTAGCGATATATTATGAGTAAGTCGTTTCGTAAAAAAAATATATAAGTAAAATAAAATAAATAAATGCATTTCCTCGTCGGCTGAATCGAATTTCCGCGAAGTAAACGAATTTGAAACAAGTCACGATTTGTCACACCGTTTATGTTGACGTTATAAATCGTTAAATAAATCGAACGCGTTTCGTTCGGCAATAACTGTGAACGTATTGTACACCCAATCCATCCATGGCTGTACGTGTATAGTTTATTATACGTACAAATTGCGTTGCCATACGAATGAGTTTCGATTTTGAAGCATACAAGTGAGATTTTAATGGAATTCTTCCGGATAGCCGCTATATCATTAAATGCTATAATCAACGTATATATTTAGAACTATGGCGGGCTTCAGTTTGATTACAAACCCACCCGAGTCACCAGTTCTTTTAAATTCTGAACTTCTATCTTGCGTTGTCAGTCCACGATACATTTGACATTTCATCCCTCAACGAATGTCATCGGGGTTTTTCTTGTTTCTCAGATTCCAAGCATTACAAGAAATTCAATATGCTATTTTATTCAGTGAACCGTATGTTCCTCGAGTTATCCACATCAATATATTATTTAAACGTCACATGGAACGTATATAGTGATGTCGTAATATTTCGCGTTCTTTGTACGCCGACAAAACGCAATTACATTCAAAAACCATCCGTATGCGCGCGTGTATACGTATAGCTAGTAGCATATAATTACTTTAGCCACCGCTGCCCTGGTTCGATTTATTTAATAATTATAATACAAAAGCGGATCAGAATACTATAATACGCACTCGTGTAACGCATATTATAATAACGGGTATAAAATCATGCGAACGAAAGCTGTCGAAATTGTTATTTTAATTTTTCCATCATGATTATTTTTCATTACGCGCGCGGACATTTGATACTCTGAAAGCGCGTCTTATTATCGTTTTGAAATCGTGATAGCCGACATCATACACACTGTGTAATCATCTCGCTGTCTCCACGCGCACGGCATAAGGAAACGTAATACGTATTTATTCGTTGATCGCAATCGGTATGTTCAAAGGAACCGCGTACTGATCCGGTTATTGCAAAATGACTTTATTCTAATGGTTTATATTGTCATCCTGCGAGTTGACGTGCTCCCGATCAAATAGCGGTAACTCGGAAGGGGGACCCTAGAGGCCAAGCTCACTTCCAAGCCAATATTATTCCAACAAAAATTATAACTGTTAAAAACAAAATTAAAAATAAAAACATATTGCACTATTTTGAGAGATCATAAAATTATATACATTTTTACCAAAATTAAAAATAGATTGTTAGAAGTTGTATTGTGAAAAATTGTATTTTGTTATAAAGTTTTTTGAAGATTATGACTTAACCCCCCCTCCCACAAACAAGTCTCTGAAGCCACCCCTGAGAGCAAAGACCAAACGCGTGCCGCACATACTTCGAAAATATCTCTTGCGCGATAGCATCGGGTATTTCGTGATATTTGTTTGCTGCTCATATTATATATATGGGATCACTATAAATATATATATAATGGTTTTAAATGATACTCTCGTGAACGACTTAATCGGTAGGTACACTTCCGCTTTACCTGAAACATATAGACAATAGACATATTAATATATTATAGTGTAACAGTGTAGTATTATGTATTTGTTACTCATGTAGTCATAGGAAATAAATAAATAAATAGTTCAACATATGTATTTTTGATATACCCAAACGGTGAACACTGCACAATATTATTCATAAAGGGGTAAGAATAATTTTAAGGTAAAGCAAAGATATTTTTTCACAAAATAGTGAAGGCAATAGGGATTGAATTAATATTTTCGACTTTTTTAATTTCAATTTTTTTCAAAACGCACACTAAAAATACCACCGTTCCATGCATGATATTATAGCGATAAACATTGTAAAAATTATTCACTTATCGGTTCTATAGGTCGTCAACGTAGATGTTCAGAGTTCAGACATATATACATATAATATATAAGGTTCATATAAACAAAAATCGTTCTTTGTAACTTTCATAGAACTTTATTTTTTCCACATGTAAACGTATAATGTCTTTTGTACATTTTTTTTGTATAAATACGGTAAATGAAGCGAATCCCATGGCTTTATTATGTACGGAATAGGCATATGGAACACTCTTGAACATTTAGACTCATCACCACATTTATCGCTTTATTACGATCGATAGTAAATCGTACACAATCCTCCCTCCCCACCCATTTAAACTTATCTGCACACCGACTGGCCAACAGCTGTGTGATAAAATATAAGTTAAATCAACTTTTGCGTTCAAATATTGAAAAATATACAATATAACGCTTTGTACCACCGACAAATGTTGAAGTTGTCTATCATACACGAATAAATCCTATGTTTGAAGTACAAAAAAAAAACGTTATTATATAGTACGTGAAATATACGTTTTATACGTTTTTTTTTTTTTATATATATATATAACTAATATATGTATTTACGTTTTCCCCCCGTCGTGATTTATAGCATGCATAATGTACACTTTTATAATAATATTTTTACGTCATAATCCCAGTTTGAGGTAACCATTTGATTATTATTGCCAGGTGCAGATTAATATGCATCGTTATATTGTTATAATATTATATTTATAAAAATTTTACTGTTTAACTATCCATTTCAAAATGTCTAATACCTTTATATTAGATATTTAAATTTAATTT
Organism: Chaitophorus viminalis; assembly: GCA_025469195.1. Taxonomy (NCBI): domain Eukaryota; kingdom Metazoa; phylum Arthropoda; class Insecta; order Hemiptera; family Aphididae; genus Chaitophorus; species Chaitophorus viminalis. Next base: position 203,764 of record JAIPRK010000431.1, read on the forward strand.
TTTTTTCTAAAATCTTCTCTTTTTACATGTCTATTGATATTAATAATAATTTGATTGAACTATTATTTATTAATGAGTAAAATGGAATAGCGTTTATAACAATATAAGCACATCGGATATACAATACAATGCACTAATTAAAAATTATATTAGGTATAGTTAATGATCAATTACATGAATAACCATTTAGATTAGTATGGTAATTTCTATTGGTTATAACTTATAAATAATTTACATTTAAGTACGTACGTGTTAAATTATTAATTTCGACTGTACAACAATTTATATACAATATTATACAATATAATTTATACAATACGGACTTTACTGTTCTGAAGTTTTTATCTCGTTACCGTGGAATAAACGAAAAATCATTTAAATTTAAACCCGTACAACACACCTTAAATCCTCTAAAAACAGACTTGAGTGTTTTTTTTTCCTAGGGAGCGCTCAAAGACTTATCTGATGTCGATTTGACTTAAGAAACCACACGGCGTGACCGCATTTTCCATGGATTAACAGTCTGCTGTCAACAACATATTCTAATGTATATTATTACGACAGCCGCGTACCAAGAATAACGTTGTATATGTTACACGATTTGCATGATAGCTTCACTATATTCGCGAGTTACGTGATTGATAAACATTTAAAGCTTAGCATCTGGTATTATTTTTATTCGTTTAGCTTGAAAATTGTATATTATTTTAGTCATAATCCGGTGTATCTAACGCGAATTAATAATAAAAAAGACACGTAAATAATTAATTACAAAGCTTAAATACCCGTACAGTGTAATCATTTACTGCCTTGTAGCTTATTATTGTTTTTATGTTCTTTCCCCCAAATGTTGTTATTTTTATTTCCTAAAATGCTTATTGTAATTTCTGTCTGTAAAAAGTTAAAAAAATAACACAATAGTTTCTTTTAAGACGAATAAAGTTCATCATTAAAATTCTTATTTATCAATTGGAAATGAGATTTCACTTTTTGGCATTATTTTGTGTATCAAGTATAATTTCTACTTGTTTAAATCAAGGGTATATTTACGGGGGGCAATTAAGAGAATTTCACCCCAATGTGCTTTAAATATATGTACAATGTACATGTTATTGTATAATTATTATATTGTAATGTATAGGTATTAATTGATAAGTTTAGTTTGGAAAAAAAAAATTGAGGATACTATATTTTTAAAAATGATTTAAAAGTATTGAACAGTTGTGACAAAGATATTTTCCTTAACATACATTTTCAATAAAAATATTTTGCACATTTCCCGTCTTATCAACTGAACCAGCTTGACTATTCATCGAAAGATATATATTAATAAAATCTGACAAATTCGTCGATGAGCTTCAAGGATATTAAATTTTCTTTTATAAAAAAAAATTTAAAAATTTAACTTTAAAGTGACTGTTATTAATTAGTGTTAGTTGTATTCAAATATAAAATGATTTAGAAAATTGAACAAAAATTGCATACAATTCAAGGTATCTGTCCATTTATTTAATATGTCATCGGGGATGTAGAACCTACCCCGGCTCTATAACCTAAAATTGATGTCATCCGCCCTATAGAAAATGTTTTAAATAATAAGTTACTGGTCTAATTATACCAGTAGAAATATAAAGATGTGCACATCATACTGATTATAAAGTTCATTGTTCTTCTAAGTATAAAATCTGAATGTTTAACAAACGTGAAATTGGTAGTATCTGCATACATTATTATGTGAGGGGGTGCAAGAAAAATGTTAACACAATTGATAAATTACATAATGTATTATACGCATATAGATGTAATCATAAATTGTATACCACTTATGTGTACACATTGAAGTGACTGATACTTTCATTCATTATTCGTTAATTCACTTTATGGTAACAATCGAATATGAATTTTATCAGATTTATAAAAACTAACTTAAAAAATATGTTTTTGTAGGGAAAAGAAACCTCTTCTATGCATATAATATTATGGCTTGATTTATATTCCAATAATAATCTAAACTATATAGTGACGCATGTTCTTTCGGTTAGGTCCTTCTGAAGCAAAACATAACTTCCAACTATTTCTACAAGTTTGTCATATTCGTCGAATCATCTCGTTACCAAAACATAATATATATATAACAATGGCTACATTCTTGTGAGATCTCAAATGTGTTCTTCAAACGCAAAAATGTTTTCTGGGTAAATAAAAATAGCAATAGTTTGTATCTTTCCGACTATCCACAATCAGTGCAGTACGGTAGTTGATGTAGCCTATGATAAGAATTCCAAAAACGCATTTAAATTCATCTCGGACTTTACTTCAAAACATTTATCTAATTTTTTTTACACATTTTTTACTTAACCATTCAATAAAAGTTATCATTAGAATATTATTATAACTTTAATGTATCCTTTATTTCTGTAAAATATTAACTTTTAACTAGGTAAGAAACGATTAAAATAATTAACACAATTTTTTTCTAATTTTAATAATTTCTATTAAGAAGTTATGAGAAATAAATCATATCAGTTTGTTTAATCTTTTCTTAGTAAATGAACTAACATTTACGTCTAATTAAGGTTAATTAATTCCTCAAAATTAAATTTAAATGATTTAATAATATCTGCAAGCCTACGGAAACAAATCGAAATTTTGACTGGTTGCCATTTGGTTAATTTTGATTTTAGAACTATGGTAAAAAGGATCAAATCGACTTAAAAAAATTAGATCTATCCAAATTCGGTATTCAAAACACCTGTTGTCATTTAAAAAAATGCATGTTATATTGTGCATGCGCACACGGAAAGATCTAAAAATGTAAAAATCATCAAGAAATGTGTATTTATGTATTCCCTATCCCTTCCCGAAAACCGCATATTAATCCGATGTCACTGGACAGAATTGTTTAGTATTACCATTAAAAGGAATCACACTGTATACATACATATTTTTAAAAATCATGCATTCAATATGCCAATTCAATATTTGATATACAAAAATAATAATAATAACATAACCAAAGCAGGTTTTATAGTAAATTAAAAATAATGCTCATACACAATATTTTATATTCGTGGTTCAAGAATATCCGAGTATTCATAAATAATTATAATCTATTACCACTAAAAAATGGACTAGGAAGAATCAAACATATACTACTGGTTCGCTCGTTTCAATAAGCAGTTCAATATAAACGATAGTGATGAAAAAATCCTGACCCATGGAATGTAAAACCCGAATCCTGGATTCTAAAATTTGCATTTTGCTCTAAGCCCGGGTTTTAGGTTTTGAAATTTAGAATCAAGATTCTTTTATGTACTACTACTCATAATAATCTCACAATAACTACATATTTTTTTTACTTTTATTAATACATTAATATAAATAGTATAATATTTAAAGCTCAAACGAAAATATTTTGTTTATCAACAAAATATCGAAACCGTAGCACCATGTAGATTCAACAGTTTAAACTCAATTAAGTCCACAAATCCCAAATTTGATTTTGTTATCTTTGAAAATCCCGGATTTGTATCGCATTACTATAAACAGACCAGAGATCTAATCAAATAATATTTGAAAGTTTAGTAAGTAAAAAAAATGTACATCCACGCTTTCCTTCACATCACTGCACAGTGCACACACACAAACGCACATGCACATATATACGGGCGATGAGGTAGTTCACGTGTATTTGCTCAGATGGAGAATGGAACAGGAAGGAAGATGATATTTATTCGTAAAAATACTAATACAATTTTATAACAAAAAAACCTTTCGTACTATACATTATTTGCGTCGTTCGAAAACTATTGGAAAGTAAAGGCTGTTGTGCATGTGTTACTGTATGTATGTTAGGGTGGTCCTTAGCTATAGAGGTCAATTTTTTTTTTTTTAAATTTGATGAGGAGTACCCCAAATTTTGTTCTATGTATTGAAAAAATAATTATGATAAAGTTTGGGCGTGATAAGTCTACCTCT
>JAIPRK010000432.1:0-41425 GCA_025469195.1 Chaitophorus viminalis
ACCTAACCTAACCTAACCTAACCTAACCTAACCTAACCTAACCTAACCTAACCTAACCTAACCTAACCTAACCTAACCTAACCTAACCTAACCTAACCTAACCTAACCTAACCTAACCTAACCTAACGTTTTTGATAATGGGTAGAAAAATCGATATCGATTTGATTAATTCCATTTTAATAGAAACTAGATATATGAAATACAACAAAAATACAATTTTGACGGTATATACCTAAAGCCAACAGACGTCTACAGTATTTGCAACCAGATGTCCATATACATGTTGCCGACTTTGAAAAAATCATAACTCCCGAACCATAACTCGGATAGACCCCAAACTGGTACCAATCGATCCGACTCACGGTCCCCTGTGGATAAAAAATCCTAAAACAGTTAACCTTACGGAAAACGCGGAAGCTAGAGCTGAAAAACTCGGAAAAAGTAGCAATTCTACGAAAATTGATACTGAAACCGATTAATTCATGGTCTTTATTTAGACATCCTTTCGGAGACAGAAATAAACTAAAAGTGCATATACGACACAACAAAATCGTTTTCATAGGTACACATTTTATCTCAGTTCTCACTCACTTGCGCAGGGGTGGGCAAGGCTGAAAAATGAGCCCAAGTTATATATATAAATAAATGCCTGTACTTGCTCCAAAGATTTAATGATGTAACGTCAGCATATTAAATGTAAGAGGGGAGGGAGTAGATTATTTCTTTATATTTTCAGCGCAATAGAAATGTTTACGTTTTATAGAAAATAGTAAATACACTAGTAAATACACACAATTATACTAATAATACTAGGGTACTTGCATAGGTAATTATATAGTTAGCTATATGTATTTATTAGTATGTATATTATGTTGAGTGAAAATGAATAGTATATAATATTATAGTACCTCAATTGTGGATATGATTTATAAATATTTTAGATAATATACTTATATACTTATGTACAGTATGATATACTTTACGTATTTACACTAGAGTACAAAAATCTTAACGTCTCGGAGGGTGGTGATCGCTGCGCTTTTGTTGTGCGTTAAACCTATATGTTTGATCCATGACATGCCAATGTGTCCATAATTATATATGTTTAGCGTGAAATGTGAATGTTCTTATTTTTAGACAAAAAATCGAATTACATAATTAAGTGGCTCACTTAAGACCGGCCCATCAGTCCGCCGATATATGCATGTCAATCAGTTCATGCCTAGGCGAATAACCATTTCTCCACCGCGGTTGGATTCACTAAGTCACCACAGGATCATAATGTGCAACCATTGCGGTATAACCGAAGAAACGGGGTACAAATCACACATGGTCGAATACTTCAAAACGCAAATACTGCTATAAAATAAATATTTGGATACTTTGACTTATTTACGGGCTTGCGCTCGGTCTGTGGACTGGGGAGTCGAGCAATTACGCCTCGGGTGCTACGGCATAATGGTACACATAAGTATATATAAAATAATAACAAAACCTTTTTAAATTTTTTTTTAATCAATATTTGTTTCTTTATTTTAGTTAATATAACAATAGTTCTTTTACACGGATACATATAAATTTATATATATATATATATATATAATTCTATTTTGGTTTTTCGATTATTCGTTTAAAACAAATGATCTCAATTACTTTCTTTCCCGTCCTCGTTTACAATATAAACACACACAACATTTAATGTTATAATATTATTATATTATAATAATAGGCGTCAATTTCGATATACATATAAACTTGTTCGTATCGTATAAATACTATATTATATATAAATAATGTATTTAACACGAGGAAATAAAAAACCGCAAACAAACATTTTTATTTTATGTCTTTTTTCGTCCATGTAAATTTTACACGAAAATTGTTCGTTGTTTCTTGGTAGCAATCAGGGGAGGAGGGGGCCGAGGGTTGGGTGTCGGTCAATTCACTTTTACTGTTATATAGTAATAAAATAATGATAATAACAATAATAATAATAATAATAATAATAAAAATAATTTAATTTAATTCTATCCGCCCACATGACGAACAGGAGACAAAATCATAGACGACAATAACAATAACGGTGTAGGTATACCTAAATAGTAAATACTACAGGCAGCGGGTGTACAATATGAAATTATGTATTTTATGCGTATATATAATAAGTATGTAGGTATATCCTGGATTACGAGTAAAAAAAACAATACACGGCTGTCGTACACGCCGCGCGTACGTTGTATAATAACATCATAATTAGGGTGTTTTTTTCAATTTTTATTATTTTTTTTTTTTTTTTGACGAGACAATTACCTATCGTACATACACATACGAGTACATGGATGTGTTAATAAATTATAAATCAATAAAATATTACATTTTTGCAGGATAACCACAACACAATACGTATAACATTTACAAATACGTACCTATACCTACCGGTTACTTGGTTTAACTATTTATAAATATTGTGTAAAATTCGCGATCATTTTTCCTAACAATGAACATTTATCGTTTGTTTATTATATTTTGTATTATAACATAAAGAGATTTGTTTTTGTAAATAAATATTATAATAGCTAACGTTTGGTACATATTATTTATATAATTAATAATATAAGTGTATATTATTTTTGCATTATTTTATAAATTTAAAACTGTCTCAACACATAAATTACATAGAAAAAAATGTGTATTACAACGTCCATAATAATCCGATTCTTCGTCTTTACGTAACATTTTTATAGCAAAAAGAAAGAAAAATACATTTTTTATTTATTAACCTTACCTAATAAATTCCTTTCAATTTCTTTGTTCGATCACATATAATGCCAATTCACAGTCTAACAGAACGTAAAATTTTTAAAAAAAAATGTCCTATACGAATTCACTACTTACGAATACTTATACTTATATATAATCACATCATTATAAAGGTCTTGTAATTTCGGATCACAATTTGTTTTTTTTTTTTCTGTTTTTTTTTTTTTTTTTTTAATCAGCAACGCGGTAATTGTTTTGTATTTAATAGTATACGACAACAAACAATAAAAAGATCACATCGAATACGAGCAAAATTCATCATATTTATAATTACAGTATTAAGAAAATAACTCAATAAATTTAATAAATAAGTGTGGCGGCAGCGAATAATAACCAGAAAATATAATATCGTGTTTGTTTAATTATATATTTGAGCAATACCGGAAATCGTTAGCAACCGAAAATCACTAAACAATTTGAAAATATAATTTAATAATATTAACATACCCGTTTTGTTTACATTATAAATGGTTTTTTTTATTTTTTTTAAAAAACACGTTTTACGAAAATTGACGAAATAAGTGAAATTTTTTCGCATTATGTACCAACAATATAATGTTCATAATTAATCAATCAATCAAATTAATTTATTTTTACACATTGAACATTGAAATAAATATAAAGTTTTAAAATGACATAACAATAATGGTAGTTTCGATATATATATATATATATATATATATATATATATAATTACACTATATAATATATAAACCGTGTGTAATGTATTCGTCTATTTTTTGAGCTTTTCCAAGTAGCCTCGCGAGCGTTATTAAAATAAAAATATATAAATATATATATATATATATATGTGTATTTAAGTACGGTTTATTAAATTTATCTCATTTAAAATGATGGTAAAATATTCGATAGTATAAATGTTCGGTGCCAACGCATGTATAGTCTAAATACATAAAATTCTTAAAATTACCATACAAAAACAAAAAAAAAAAATTGATTTAACTTAAAAAAGCATACAAAAATAGTTTAAAAATTTTTTTACAGAAATGATTATACATATAGTAATATATGTAAAAATATGTATAAGAATAATTAAAAACTTACACCAATAATAATATATTAATCTTAAAATTTATTCTTATAAATTATGGTTATGTACAAGGGGTTTCTTTGACTTAAATTGAGAAAAAAAACACGTTCTTAGAAACAAAAAAAATCAATGATAATAAATGGTAAAATCAACACTATACACACATATTTTACAATATACACAAACGTATATGTATACTATTATAAAAGTGTGATTATAATATTTATCTACCCTTTTCTTTATTTGTTTCGTGCTGAATCGAATTTATTTCTTAAATAAAATAATAATAATAATAATAATAATAATTAAAATTTTGTACACGTTTCGAGATTTGTTTTAAATATACTAAAAACGTAGAGATCGGTCAAACTAACAATAATTATTGTATATAATATAATATATTCTTCGATTTTATTTTTCGTATTATTAAATATATAATATCTTCTCGGTCAATTATTGTCAGTCTTTACACACATACACACGCACAAACGATAACGGTTGTATCAGCAGCAGGCAGTACTTAAATTTATATATAGTAGTATCAGCAGCAGCAGCAGCAGCACACGTTCACGAAATAATTAAAAAAAAAAAGAAACACAAGTTTTTGCGATATTTACACGGCAATCAATAACTCTCACACGCACACGTATCCTATAGATATTATACAAACATTTATGTGCATATGCCATTTACGCATATTAATTATAAATATATAACGATTAAGACGATGACAGTATATTCTTATTATCCAAGCGCCGTATATAATATTATCGCCGTTATCCTCTTCATGCACCAGAACAATCAATCTCGATAATGTCCTTAGGAACGTCGACGAACTGGTACACCAGCCTCTGACCGTCCACTTTAGCCAGGATTCCTCTCTGATAATAATACCTGTAAAACATAGAAAACCCAATGGTTAGCGCTTTTTTTTTTTCGTCACTTTCGAGAATTTAAATTCGTTTACAAAGTAATATTATAATGGTGTACCTAATTTAACGAGCGTTAAGTGTCGAAAGCAGTAGAAAAATCAATGCGTTTCCAAAAAGATCGGGAAATGAATATAATTTTGTCTGATGCGTAATGCGCGCGTACACGTGATTATATTGGCCCTCATGTCAGCCGATAAGGACTTAGGAACCCAATTCTTTGTTTATTGTTTATTTTAATGATAACCAAGCGCGAGAGTTGCACAGTCTAATTTAAAAAAAAAAAAAACATCGCAAACAAACTGATAACAACTGCAGCAGCAGCAACATCAGCAGTAGCGCGATGTAGAAAAATTCTAATTTAAACGTACAAAACGCACGCGTACCCACGTAATAAATCACGTTGGCCAGTAAATTGATTATCATTATCAATTATTACGCGCGTATGTATTAGACGGTATTGCGATGTTTACAAACATCGTCTGGACCGAAGGCGAATCAATTAACGTGCATACAAAGAACTAATCAGTATTGTGTATATTATAAATAATATCGAAAGTGAGGCAGACAAAAATTTTAAAATGATTAATATAATATACACGCGGATCGGTCGCTGTGTTATCATGACGTACATAATAGGTATATTATACAGGTATATAACGGACTGCAAGGCGATATACATATTATAGTAAGAGGTATTTAATAGTCTTATAATAGTCAGTAGTCTTTCAGACGAAGGATATTGTTAAAAGTGTAGAAAATATGGCGGACAAAAATTGCATAATAAATACAAATTATAATATACATGCGAATCGATCAATGTGTTATCAATGTTATTATGCATAATATAATATGGGACTGCAAGGTATGCAACAAGATGTACGCATTATATATTACGAAGTATAGTATTTCGGGGCGAAAAATATATTTTTTAAAAAACATCGTTTGTATATACCTGAGAGCACGTCCCATCGTCTCGTAGTTCATGTCTGGTTTGTTTTTGTGTTCACCCCAGAGCTTCGACACCGCTTTCGAGTCAACCAATTTGAAAACGCCTTTTTCGCGATTCAACCACTTGATGAATCTCGGGCAGTAGTCGGAGTTCTGCAACAATTTCAGCAAGAACTCCCACAGGTACGTCGTAGAACCTACATACACATATCAGAGAACACATTAAAAACGGCACACACATATATATATATATATATATATATATATATATATGGTATAAAGAAATATACACCGAGTTCGCGGTGTATGAAATAATAATAATAATAATAATAATAATAATAGATGTTTTACCTTCTCGGCTCTTCCTCTTGGGCCCTGTTGCCGGACAGTTAGACTGTTGCACGGCTCCTGGGGAACCGACAGCAGCCGGTCGGCCCACGCTGCCGTACTTCTTGGACTTCTTGTTCTTATTATTATTGTTGACTGCCTTCTGGTGGTACATGGCCGCTGCCGCAGCGGCAGCTCCAGCGGTGGGCGCGCCGAAGTCCATGTAGTACAGATCGTTGAGGTTGGCCGCCGTGCCGGTGCCGCCGTTGGGCTGGCCGTAAACGCAGTTGGCCGCAGCCGCTTGGATGACGGAGTTGCGGCCGATCACGGTACCGGCGCCGGGGAGCGAGGCCGTGGGCGGGCACGGGGGCATGGTGAAGTGGCCGTTGGACGTGGGACTGACGGCTGAGCCGTAGCCGACGGGCGAGGGGTAACCAGCAACACCACCATATGGATCTAAATAGGTGGAAAAAAAAACGGAAAACATTAATGACTGTGTAACGTAATATTATAAATTATAATATACTTAAGTAATAATATCGTATATAATATATTGGTCGTAGGCGAAAATAGTGCTTGAGATTTGGGGGGGAGGGGCCTGGACCTTAGATCCATATTGCAGAAGCCATAATTCCTAGTGTATGAATGTTTTTATTTTTTTTGTCGGGGAGGCTACATAAAATTTAAAGAGAAGACTTAGTCCCCCCCTATATTTGCACCTATGATACTAGAATAGGTATGCCTTTATGATTGCAGCGAATGAACTTAAAATATTATTGCGACGTCTGTAAGTGCACTTGCAGGTGCGTACACGATGCAGATGAGTTGCGTGTGGGATTATATATTTTATTATTAGGTATATTACGATAGCGGTCATTTCAAGGGCGTTGAAATATGTATGTGAGCAGTGCAGCAGCAGCAGCAGCAGGTCGGAAACATCATTAATACAATATAATGTATGTACCTATACGTACATTTTTTTTATGTAAAACACGAGTTGAAAAACGTTTCGTTTCCGTGTACGACGAGTTTAAAAGAAGAATAATCTAAGCTATATAATATTTTCAACTTTACAGAACAATAAGACGTGCCCGGTGTAAGTAAATACGTATACGCGTGTGTGTGTGCGCGCGCGGCGCGTGTACACGACCTTGATACAGCGACGGCGGAAGTGTTAAAATAATCTGCATAAATACTTTTAAGTGCGCGCGCGTAATTACCATTATTATTATTATTATTATTATTATTATTATTATTATTTTATTTTTACTATACACTGCATACGCAAATACGTGTTTATTATTATATGTAGGAATAAAACATACATACGAGTGCATGTACAGGTTTCTCTCGATAAGTTTTTTTATTTTATTTTTTTTTTTTACTCTTTTCCCCGAGCATTCCGGACGCGTTTTTGCAACACAGAACAAACGGTGGTCGCCTCATATGTTATATCTGTGTGCAAAATAAATGGATCGCAATGACGTCGCCGGGGCATGCACGCAGCGCACACGCGTCGTCGTATTTGTATATATTACGTATTTTTACCGGTTCTGCTACTCTCCGTCTTATATTCTATACTACCTATATAATATACGCCACCATGCGCGAGAAGTCCTTAAAAGGAAACGTGCGGCCGGCACAGACAGACACAAACGACGTTTATAAATGCGTGCAAACACACTGCAATGAAAGCATATCGAACGTTCGTATTACAGTATAGTAATGGTTATTGTATGGATACCACGGTATAATAATAGCTTTAACCAAAAGAATCTCCAGACCGTTTCGTTTTGAACCAACGATGACGATGTTCCTCGACCAAAAGCGAAACCTTGGTGGTTTTTCTCCGCATCTCCTTTTTCAAGATACGTAATTTTATTCTACGTAATATTATCCTATAGATATTATTATTATTATTATTATTAATTATTATTATTATTATTATTATTATTATTAATTATTAGCATTTTGGTAAACGGACGTTTCGCAAGCCGAAAGCGATGGCAGTGTATTCGTACAGACATATAAACTAATATTCTTTTTTAGGGGCAACCTTCTAGCGGTTTTATTAGAGAAAAGACAAGGAAACTAGGTACACTAATGACGACAACGACTATTTTGCATTAAAAAATAAAAATAAAATTATATTAAACATTTCGTCTTTTATACCTCACGTAATATGCTCGGGTACGTTATTATTGTGTTATTCAGTCCTATATTAGCGGATTTCTATTTTGTTTAGTTGTTTTTCTTCGCCTATCGTAGGTACGTGCATTATTAGCACTGCTCCTATACTATTACTATAACTATAACTATATGTACTACTATGTTATAGAATTAATATGTTCTTTCGACGTGGTCGGATGCGATTGACGAAGATTATTTAATACGATATGGTAAATAAAAAAAGGATGTTATGATAAATTCAGAGAAAAACATTAAATAACATTACGATTAACAAAACGGCGAATCGTATGTGTTTCTCTCCTCGTTCCATCACACCCCACGATGACAAAACCCAGGCGGTATTATTCGTTCACCTTGAACTTGATCGACCTCTCTCTCTCTCACTCTCTCTCTCTATCTTTCTCAAACAATACACACACTTGTAAAATATATTCATATATATGCACACTAGTGTACACATACCAACACACACGCATTTCACGTCAATCGAAAAATGTACTTTTTAAGAAGAAAACTTTTTTTTTTTTATTGAACTCGTGTGATTAAAAAAATATCACGCACGCGCGATCGTTTCCGCGTTTTACCCGTGTGCGTTGCTAAATCTAGCCGAATGCTGCGCATGTGCTATTTTCAGACTACACACGCAACCGCTCATTGTCGTCATCGTTTCACATTCCGCTGAAAAATAACGACGAATCGCGGATGTAGCCGCCGTTCTTTCCACCACGCGCATAATAATGTTATTAGACTAGTAATGATGTTTCGTTGTTTTTTCTCGCCTATTAAAAATATGTAGGTACCAACTGTATAGTACTATATACCTACACTAAGATGAACTGACTATGTTACAGTATTGTTCGACAATACTACTATAGTGAGACTCTAATTACCTTTACAACGTATATGTGTGCGTACAACGAATCATTTGGGGAACTTTTACTTTTCCGCATCATTTATGTAATATATGTATAGAGTACGGTGGAAAAAAGCAGTAACCGTGTAAACGCGATGCACATAATTGCATACAATATAGTAGTACTAGTAGTAGTAGTAGTGTTATGCGAGGCCAAAAAAATACACGCCGATTGTTGTGTATAAATAATAGGTACATAAACGGTGGCGTCAAAAGCGAGGAAAAAAACATGATAACGAGCCGCCCGCCGCTGCCGTTCGCTAATAACATGTTCGGCGTATGTGTATAATTTTCATAAATCATTTTTTCTGCGCTCAACAAGTAAGAAATTATAAAAAAAAACATTGCAGTATACAATATTACACGCACACGCGCACATGTTAATAAACTACTATTTATTTATTAGCGCAATGTTTAAATATGTACTTAATACAATATGTGTAGTACATATACAATTGACTATGCCGCAAGATGACATATATTATTATTATCACATCATCGTTTATCGCGCTTTATACAAAGTTCACGGCGATTGCGCGATTCGAATGATTCTTGGAAACTGTCGCGTACGGCAAATATTGGTCCTATATCGCAGTTGTGGTATTTTAACGTGCATATTAATCTATAATATTATTATTATCCTTCCGTGATTTATACGCGATCGCGGATATAATATGGTCAACATTATTGTTGTTGTCGTTTATTGCGCACCGTGGAACAGAAAATAATATGGGGGAGGGGGAACAAAATATGATCGATTCGATTTCGTGACTTAACCGCTAAACGAACGCGTTCGCAACGGATCTTGTTAAACGAAAAAGAGATGATAGGAGGAGGAGAAGCACACGCAGTCTTAAAATAACAAAAATTATAAATTGTAATAATGTAATAAAAACAAAAATAAAAAAAAAAACGAGTGGGCAACATAGGTATTGTGAACGGCGAACGCGGAAGTCTTTGCACGTGTACGTGTATATAAATATAAATTGCTATCGAATGGAACGGAATTCGCGCGTGTGAACTGTGAGACGACGACTCCCATGAGCCATCGCCGTAGCCGACCTTCGACAACGGCGGCGACCACGTGACGATGGTTCGCGACGAGTGGTGGCGTCAGCATAGCGTTACGCAACGGGCGGGCGGGCGAGCGCGTGTACACGAACAAATCCGTCGCGCGTAATTATTCCGCATTATTTTGGCGAAAATCGCATGCAACCGAGACACAAATATTGAGCACATATCATTATACATGCGTTGTTGCGCGACATTACATATTATAACGCATGCATATATTATAGTATTTATAAATATATAATTTTTCGTTCTCTGCTCTGTTTATGATATTAATCGCGCTGTTCTCTCCACGAGCACGTCGCGGACGGTGGCTTCTTTATCTGCACAGGAGTCCTCGCTCGATCCTTTACTCCTCTGCCTCATCCTTCCCACCAATCGCGCTGCAGATCGCCAATATTCGTAACACGCTCCGCCGTGAAACAAGAACAATATAATATTATTACAATATAAAAATATAGTAATACATATATCGATACAAATAATAAGCGGTGGATAAATTAATAAAAAAAAAACACTCATTCGCGCCAACGACATCTTCGACCTTTCTCACCGAACACTTCCTGAATGCGATAATTGTGCGCACGGAGATTATGATAACATTGTATTGCACGCGGTTTGCCCCAGCACATATAAGCATCAGCTATATAGGTACATATATTTAGTATTATTATATTTTTACATTATATTCTTATCTCGTCATCCGCACATATTTTGCTCGATATAATAATATTAATACACGGTAAATAATATCTCTGAACTCGAGCCGCTGATATTAATAATAATAGTAAAAATTATTATTAAAACATTTTATACGTAAGTAATAGGTATAGTTTTTTAACACTTTTAATATGCCTAGGTTATACACGCGGAGATAATATGCACCACTGCGGCAATAGCACGGCGTTTTCCGTCAGGTGCACGTGCGTAGGCCGAAAATAACGAGAACGTATACGAAATTCGCACGCGCGCGCGGATAAGTCCCCGTCATGGTAGCTTGCACAAGGTTAGGATTGTATTATAAAAATGTGCGGACGACCGCGTGCGGGATTTCGTGAAAATAAAAGCAAGCGTATAAATGTTTCCTACTTGTAACATAACAATATTGCGGACATGAAGTTAATAAACACTATGTGAGCTTTGGACGAAACCTAAAAAGGTAACATACGAATTGCAGACACAATTATATCATATACCATACAGACATACAGCTGTGAGAGTTTTTACTCTAAACTTCACACTATGTCTTATTATGGTCATCTTAATATAATATCGATTGCCTGAAGCCTTAAATCAAGTACAGACTGGTAGCTATACGAAAATGAATTGCTCAGCAATACGAAATTTAAAGCAATCAAAAACACTCTCGAGAAGGAGGCTGTTCATATACACATTCAAATGTTGCAATATTCAAGTAGAAAAACTGGAATTATTAACACATATAAACTCTTTCAAAAAAATGTTCGTCCCAAATTCTATGATAACCTATATATTGTATATTTATTATTTTTTTTGTTTTGTACTTTTAGGCTTTTAGCGTACGAAATTCCATTATTATGTATTTATTAAAAAAAAAATGTTAAAAATTAAATATTTTTGTATTTCCAGGTTACGTTCGGAGCTTACATTTAATTTTATAAATTGTATGCCCACAATTATAGTATAAATGTTGTTTACCTAAACCATATCCGCAATATTGTTATGTTATCGGTCAGAATTGTTCGTTCGCAAATCTAGTATGGAACTGTCTATCCGTGTTCGCAACTCGTATATAGAGCCATAGATGTATGTTTCTATGTTTTCTATGTTTCGTCCGCTACTCACATTGTTTTTATGACTTTGTCCGCAATTCGGAAACTCCGATATGCATTATGTACGTACACGTCCATGCTTTGCGTGTAAAATAACGCAATATACGTTTAAGATACTGCTCGTGTGGCGACGGTGCTTGCGCATGTGTAAACGCAGACCTTCCAGTCGAGTGAGAGTTAACCTTGAAGTGTTAGTATGTCATTGCTCTCTCTCTCTCTCTCTTTCTCCCTCTCATCACCTCTCCTCCGGTCCACGTTTGCAAGTCGTCCACCGTCTCCGCCACACCTGCACCCCTCTGCTGCTGTGACGACGTTTTTAGATTCTGAACGGAGTGATGGAATCTATTGGTTTTAAAATGATGTGTGTTTTTTTTTTTTTTGATTTTTGTGTCTGTTATCACGTTTTGGGGCAGTAAAAATGCTTCGATATTCTTAAACACAAACTTTACTGAAAGGAAAGTGAATGTAGATGGTACTTGGGCAAGTCAAAAATCCAAATTTTTCAATTCTTTTTAAAAAAAAATCAAAAAAAACAATAAAAAAAATTACAAAAAACCGGGAAATTTTACGCAAAATCACGGTTTTACAAAATAAATTTTTTTAAAATGCTCTAACTCAAAAACGAAAAACCGCAACAACATGAAATTTTCACCAAATCTTTATATTGGCGTTTTCTATACATAGTTAAGTTTTCAAAGTATTTTGGCATATTTTTACTTATTTATAGACAATTTATATTTTCGATTTTTGTAAGTTTTTTTTTTTTTGGGAATATCTATAAAATTTATTTGGCTAATCGAAAACTCTTGAAAATTTAATATAAGATTTATTATAAGTTATACTAATTGTAACTAAAAAATGTCGGAGATCGTTTCACTCAATTTTTTTTTATAAACCCATAAAGTTAAAATTTGTATAAAATATGTTAAAATCGCAATAATTTGCAAGTTATTTTATAGTTGAAAATTCATAAAATATTTTCTGTTTATAACTAAGGTTCAAAATTTTAACACTAGGTTATCCATAAGCTACTCTTCATAAATCTATAAAAAAAAATTCTATCGGATTTAAAGAAAAAATTTTATGACTGTTTGAAATTTAAATTTTTACGAAATTGCATACTATTGTAGTATAATTCAATTTAAATATAAAATACTATATTATTATATACATATTTTAGACAAACATATTAACTCCGTTCAGAATCGTTATTCGTATATAATGATATCATATCTATCATTGCATTCAAATTTAACAAATCTATTGTAATAATGACCTATCCTATAAACGAAAAGCACTCCACCCCCAATTGTACAGCAAAGCGAGACCCATCCGTTCTTTTTTTTCTGATATTTATCATTATCACGTCCTCGCGCGATCGGCCAAGTTGCGATGCGGTCACTTGATCGAGGTGGTGTGGTTCTCCCTTTCCATGAATTCCGTGCAAAAAGACCCACCTCCTAGGCCCGATTGCAACAAAGAACAGTCTGTACATTTGTTACCGGCTCTGTAATTTACCGGACCTGTAAGGTTTTAATAATTGTGTAAACTATAACTAGTGTTGCATAAAGAAATATTAAATTATTGATAACCATGGTTACCAAATAAATTAAACCATTATTATTGATAACACCAAATAAAAAAATCATTATTATAATTCATAAAAGTAATAAAATTAATAAAAATCAATTTAAATTATTATTTATTTCAAAAATATATATGAATTTCGAATAATTGTTTTTATTTCATAATACATAGCCCATTAGCCCCTGATTGCCTACAATAATTTATTTTAAAATGTCATATCCATCTATTGAAGATTAAGTTAAAAAAATAGTAATAATAGGCACATTAATTTTTATTTTTTAATAATCTCAAAATTTTAATAAAATTAGTTTTAATAATAATATTGATAATATTGATTATTGATAATAAAATGTGTTTTTGTTATCAATTATATTATTTTAAGCGATCTGTAAGTAGTTACAGATGCAAAATCATGTCTGTAATTTACAGGTCCAGTAGCCGATAATTTACGGAGCCGGTAACTTTACCGAGCGTTCAAGCAACACCTAATTTTATTTACAGAGCCGTTAACGCACTTACAGATCTGTAAGTCGTTACAGAAAGTTTATGCAACCCGGTCCTAGTATGTAATACACGTGCTACATACCCAATAAGTCCTTCGTCCGTGCGCGCCGCGTTGGCAGCACTGCGGGTCTAAACTCGTTTTCTTCGCAACGATTTTTATTTCATATATATATATATATATATAAATACATATTATACATTATATTTATTGTTTCCACTGCACAACACACAATGTCCACACGCATAATATAATATATAATGTGATGTATACACACGCACACGCGCGCGCTTACTACGAACACGGGCAACTTGCGCCAAAACGGCTATTACTGACCAACCGTACGGCCAATAAATTTACAACGCCGACGTATAGGTTCTCAGCCCCGCCGCACACGATCGTGGTCGCCGCCGACTCTCATTTCCTGTGCTCGTAAATGGGTATAGTACACGCAAATCATGCAGAGAGCGAGGCGACATTAAGAGAGAAAAAGAGAGAGAACGAGAGTGAACGACATTGTCGTTATAATAAAGTATGGCCGATCGTAAGACAGGGGGAAAAAAAAAAGGTTAAATAAATGTTGCGGAATGACTCATTTCGCACGCTCCTCTCCTCCCACCACTTTCCACTGAGAATATTTTATCGTACCGTTGTATACTTTATAGTATGAGAAATTATTGGAATCATTCGCTTTCCTCGAATAGCAATTTTTTTCCCCCCCGTACAGAATATGAATAAATTGTATAAGCATTCACTGCACGAGCACGGTGATTATTCAGCATACAGCACTCATGATGTCAAGATAATCTATATTGTATATTGCGGATAATAATATGTAATATACGTCGTGTGAGATGAACTTACGGTTATTTCGCATGAAGAGCGGATGCTTGGGCGACGATGGCTCGGGGCCGGTATGGTACGTTCCTGGTGTCGGCGCGTTCACACCGTAAATCCTGGAAAACAAGTCCTGTTGTTGTTGCTGCTGCTGCTGCTGCTGCTGTTGTTGTTGTTGTTGTTGTTGTTGTTGTTGCTGTTGCTGATGTTGCTGTTGGTGACATTGTTGCACGTTGTTCGGTGGATCTGAACTGGTACGGCGGCCGCAAGGCACTGGAATGGCATAAAAAAACACGAAAATTATATCAAACGCTTATATTTATAATATAAGAATAGCAAAGTCAAAAATGTTAAAAAAAAGTGTTAAATAAGGAAATAAAAGTTTTAGTTCCATGTAAGTATTACTATGTAAGTATATATATATATATATATATATATATATATATATATCGAAAGCATATAATGACCTTGGTGGTGATACTGGTGCGATTGGAGCCGAGTCCTGAGTTCTGTGTCCGTAGACGTGTGTCCACTACTGCTGCTGTCCACGTCGGACACGCCGGAGTCCGCGGGGCTGGGTGGTAGAGAGCCTAGAATGAAATAAAAAAAACACGTTTTAATGATCGTGCGTGTATACCTATATATGCACGTTTTATGTAATTCTACCATATAGGTTGGGGTTTCGCAAAAAACACGTGTGTATCGTCAGCTCTCATTATAATACAATATAAGATTATATTTAGGGTATATTTTATATAGTATACAATATACATACACTGGCAATTTTTTTTCGTTTTTGTTTATATATGATGACATCGTGTATTTGCAGTATGCGAACGTTATATTATTAAATATGTATAATAACAAGGAGGAATCCACTCGCGACGTTGATTTATGTAAAAAAAATTGTCGTAAAAATCAGAATTACGAAACACGTGTGAGAATTTCCTGTATACTGTGCAGAATATAATATAGACATACGTGATGTCTGGTTCGCTAATTTCCAACGGTGTTTTATTTATATTATTGTTTTTTCTTTTCTTTATTTTGTTTATGACTCCGCGTTACAAGAGATAGAACATACGGTTTTTTGTAAACAATCGCGTTACAAAAACTACAGCTATATTATACGTCCAGTTTACGCACACCGCGCATTTTACATGTACCTATGTACATGCGTTATACAGCGTCGACGTAGCAACATTTCAACGAGTCAACGGCCTCGGACTACTAAATTATAACGTGTAAGTGTTTGTGTGTGTGTGTGTGTGTGTGTGTGTGTGTGTTTACGAAAAACCGTTTGGCTCGCGTCGCTGCAACAGTACATTATAATATATATATATATATATACGCATATTAATATATGTACAATGGACGCGCGCACGGAAACGCGTCGGAAAGTCCTACGGGAAAATATACAAGTTTTGTCCGTTAGACCGCGGCCGTGGAAGTACCTATATGTATATATTAATATATACACATGATATATGCATATATTATAATGTACGTGCGCGCGTTGGAAAAAAACAGGGAAGAAAAAGAAAACAAAGCAAAACACAAAACAGAAAACGAGTTCTGAGTCGCTGATTATTATATACGCGATATATGGCAGATCATTAATCACTACGGTCGATTGATGACCACGCGGCAATATTACGGACGAGACGGGATCCCTTGTGCGCGCACAAACGTCACGTCCGCGCGCGCACAGGTGTAAATCACACGGATTCGACGCGGCCAAAAAGGGTATAATACGCCGCGCCGGCCGGCCGCGGTGCGTGTTGTGTCGGTCATCGCGCGGTGGACATCAGTCGCGCACGGCTATTAGTCATCGCCACCGTCATCCCTGTGAACGATGATGGACAATGTCCCTTATTTATCCTTACCGGTGTATTGTGAGTCCACGCGGAGGGCTATTTATCAATCTTATAAAATGTATTATAATATAATGCGGTATAAGTAATATATACCTACACATAATATGTACATAGCCAGTTCCGCAAGGAAGTGTCTACATATCTAGACGGGATGTATAATATAATCTATAATGCGAGGAAAAATGCGCATATAAATACACACGCATATCAAGCACACCCGGTGCGGAAAACCAGCCGACCGTTACGAACAAAAGCAGGAAGAAGTTGAAGCAGACGCAACGCCTCTTCTTCTCGCGGTCTCTTCGCGCGGAGAAGTCGCGGGGCCATTGCCGTTCCAAGAGTCTGAAGGCAAAACCGGTTCGGCGAGCGTAAATTCACTGACCCCGCGAGACCTTGGGAGTTTCTCTCGCGCGCGCGCGCGCTCGCGTCGTCGGTTTTTTCTGTCTTTCGTTTTTATTAAACGTCGTCCAAAGAGAGCGTTCTAAAAAGCGAAAATACAAAAAATAAAAATAATTTGTTCCCTGGTAATTTATCGATATGATACACAAAAAGGCGTAATCCTTGGGATTATATCGTACGAAAATAAGGGGGAAATGGGTGCCCCGGCGCAGCTGGCACAGCGTACAACTCTTTTTTTTCCTTTTTTTTATTAAAGACATTAATAAATATATATATATATTTTTTTTTGCAGAAAACAAGGAATTTCAACCAAAAAGGGTGGTGTTGATGCTCTTTGTTGTCGTCAGGCGGTACCCTATTTTCCTCGGATGCACGCAGTTTGGCAGTTTTATTCGGCACAGATCGGTCGTTGTGCAACCGCGTACACAGCTGAATCTGAATAATATACAATATACATGCGCCGCGTGTTCACCTGTCCACCCCCCGATCGGGTTAGAGTGATTTTTGGGGCATTTTCACCCCTTTAAAGGGTTTACCGCGTTCGTAATAATATCGACAACGCAATTATATCTAAAAGTAAAAGGGTTTTATTTGATATTTTTGACACTTTTGTGGAAACTGATGGCGCGTGTCGGCTGCTTTTTGCGCAATTTCAATGGGACCTCTTGTGCACGATCGCATTGTGAATATGATACATAAAGCACGCACGCCCATGACGACTGCGATGGGGTTATTGCGAAAACAACCTTTCTCGGACAATGCGTGGAATTGCATATACGCACCCAGATGTTTCCATAAATCTGATGTTTTCGTCTGAAATTCAATAAGGGCGCGCACGCGGCGCGGCGGGACTCAAGTGTTTTTCCGCACAAACAACAATTATATATAATATTATCTGCAGTGCGGATGGTTCGTTGCGCGTTTCACGTGCCACAAAAAGATGTGTGTAAAAATAGGAGAATAAAGCGAACGTCGCTCGATTTATTATATACGGCAGCAGTGTACACGCCAATAGTTGCCATTTTTGCGACCGCCAACAGGAAATGTGCGGTGTAAACATAATGTTAGCGAATAAACATGACCTATAAATTAGAAGAGCAAAAAAAAAATTATTAATAATACTTGCGGATGTGCTTGCACAGCCCCCGCGGTTTATCCTGCTGAGTTACGTCATGGGTCGTTATGCGTCGCGCCTCGCGACATTGTTGTTTCTGGGACACGAATAGATTTTATCGCCAAGTATTTCGACTTGAAGTAAATCGACCGACTACGACGGTATATTAAATCATTATTATTCGTGTGCGTTTCTCTTTTATACTATATATATATATATATATATAAATGTATACGTACATAACATAAACTAAATCTTTGTGTGCCGCACGCAGACGAGGCTATAATATATATATATATATATATATATGTTTGAAAAACGTTCAGTGATTAAACCGCAACGATAAAACTACTAACCACAAAACCATAATATAGGTATAGCATATTGGAAAAATAATATCTTAAACTAAATACTCATTTTAATGCGAATTTAAAGAAAACGATTCACCATGTAACAATATTGACTATTGAATGTAGTATACTCTAGTATTTAGGTATATTATAGATATCCGATATGGTTGCACTAACGAATATATGCGTTACATAATTTGTAATCTATGACTCGTAACTGTGGTAATGATATGATTCAAAAAAAATAAATATAAATAATTAAGAATATTTTTACGAGTTCAGCGTTTTTATTCCCGTAGCATTTTAAAATTTATATTCGGATACTAGGTACTATACTAAAGTTTTGGTAGAATTTTCTAAAAACGTTATCAAAGTGAACCGAGTGTATGTAGTTTTATAAGATTAGATACAGAAATTAAGAAATACTCTTACACATTTATGTGTGTGATTTTGAAAATGTTCACAAAGACTCGTATAATAGAAGTTACGTAGGTTGTAATATACGTATTCTTTAAACTCAGTGAACATCCGGTTCCGGGAATACGCCTACAATCATGTTTATCGAATCATCCAAGCACATATATATCTGCACACACACCTGAGTTTATTAATATAATTTAAAATACTGATCACTTTTAAAATAGATATTTCATAACACGCATGTAAAACGCATTGCGCGCGCCAGCGATTCGCAAGTAATTCTGAAATGTTTTATAGTCTCCTCATAGGTTTTTACATTGATGGATTTGGAGATAATTTTTTCGTATTATATGCTCCTTTTATGACTATACTAAATTGACCAAAATTACGGAGATTCCTCAGATATAGATAATTTAAAATTCCAGGTGATACATTGTCTTACTCCGTATCTCGGCAATGACACGATTTGATGATTTTTTTTTCTGTTTAAAGTGTTCCCCGCGGACCAATCGCCTTGGGTGCGTATGTAAAGAAAAAAAACCAATTCTCTAAGTTCGTTTAATATCAATCCTAAGGGATTATAATAGGAACCTGTTTTTCGCGGGTTCCGATGGTCAGTCGGCGCCAACTGACCATCGGCCATTTACATATAAGGGGAGACCGATGACCTTTCCCATAAACCTACGCGAGTTTTTGTTCAACAGCTGAATGACGAGAAATAAATCGGTAGTAATTTATTAGTTTGTGTGTGTCCGTTATGTCAAAGGTTATAACCGACGAACTGACCGTTCCATTGACCACGGAAGAACAACTTACGACTTGTGTTCTTGAAAACATTTTGAAGACAGTTATTTCCTATGCGATTTACTATTTATTAATTTATTATTTAACATAGTAAATTAGTAAATGTTATAGCTATAGAAAAAATAAAATGCTGTATCATAAAGGTTAAATCAAGTTTTTAGAAAATCATGAAGAGTAATAACTGTCACTGTTGATATATTGATAAACTATATTATATGACATTTAGTCAGACACTATTATTTGCAATAGCCAAGTAAAATACCATGATAACCGTCAGTATTACATTATAGTCGGTTACAACTTACAAGTCATAACATATATTATAAATTTATAACAATATATTTGTCTTAAAACCTGTTTGCGAAACGTGTATACATTTATTTTTATTTTTACTTTGTACATTTAATGACGTAACACATAATAAAATTGAAATTTTATTCATCCGGGTGCAGCGCACACACATAATTTAATCGCATATTTTACACGAAAAGTTTGTTGTACTTAATGTGCACGGGCAACAGGGTTCGACATATTGTCAGGGGGAGGCAAACCGGTTGGAAGCATACCGGTTGTGTCCAGTGATGTCCACATCGTGTACCAAAACGGTCCGCTGACCACCGTGGTGGCGGCAGTGGTTGTGGTGGTGGTGATGGCGGGTAGGGAGGAAATTATTGCTATCCCTCATCGATATTGACCATCGTCCAGCGGTCGAACGGGTTTGACCGCCGCGCCACGTGAAATAACCGACGATTCCCAAGGAATGACCAGTGGCCGAATTTTTTTATTTATTCCGATTGTACATAAATCGCCGTTACAGCAGGGGTGTACCGAAGACGATTTTCGATCAACCCCGTGAATAATGGTAATAATAATATTAATAATGATAATAAATAAAAAATAATACAATATGCGTAGTATAACATAAAAATAACGTCGTTTCCGTCGAAACGACGATAATATTATACGAAGGGGGAACAGTGAATTTTTCAAAATCCACGTAGTGTCTAACCGCTACAGAATTTGACAGTGTCGAAAACGCATTTTTGTATTAAAAATATAGTTGCCATTTAAATCGCGTATTTTGTTAAAAATATCACGCGAAAGTGAAATTTTATTTTTACAAAAGTTTTTGGCGAGCAAATCATGTATAATTCGTGCGCGGTGTCTTGGGTTTCAAGGACTGAAATATTATAATTGGCGATAAATGCGTTATTCTATTAAATGTGTATGTTTGGCATACATACATCAGATTAATGTTTAGGATAATTCCACTCGAACGGCTTTCCGTTACGAACAATAAAATATGTGACACGGTTGTAATCCCGCTCCGAACAGGACCCACATACTGCAGATATAACACAGACAAGTATATATTATAGAGGTGTAATAATACGCGTAGTATCATCTTGACTATACTTCAACGGCTACGTATCGAATAACACCGACAGCAGATCGGTATACCGGAAGCTTCCGAATTGGAAAACATTAATCGGAGTGAAAACGGACTTTCAAACAACTATGGCTCTTCCGGTCGTTGCTATTTCCCCACCGTCACGAAAGTCAGGAAAACGCTGATGATGCGGTTTAGACGGTATTATAGTCCACTGTATATGATAATTGTAAACAATAGAAAGTCGAGCGGAATAGAAGGGGAATGTAAACACACCATAATTTAGGTCACGACATGACATCACAGTATTCTCACACACGTTCTTTACCGACGAAATAATAGTATATAATATTACTGTTGTACACCGTACAAGGAGAATATAACTCACCGACATGATGGAATCCGTGTGGCAAGGCGAACGACAACTGCTGTCTCGGCGGCAGATGGTCGGTCGCAGCAGGGTTCGGTCCACCGTTTCCAGGGATCCTAAGATGATCCAGGAAGTCGATGTTCTCGTCCTTTTCATTACCTGTTCAACACAATTTTTGCATTAAATGAAAGCGAATGATATGCGTGCGCATAAATGTATAAATATACACATAGGTACGGGTTATAAGATATATATATATATATATATAATAATATGATGAACTGCGGTGCGGTATTCACAGTGAGGCCGGTGGGAGGTCGGTGAAGGGGAATTGACCGGCAGATACAACACCGGAAGGGAAAGTGGGTTGAGGAACACACGGTTGCCACATCGTTTCCTTGACCCACATATTCACCTGCTTCCCAAAAGACACGTCTCCCCCGCAAACACGCGTCATACGTATATATTATGTTAATCAAATTTATTGTGTGTAACGGCAATCGTCTCTAAATCCCTTGTACACACACGTATTCCTACACACACACACACACACTCACACACAAATATATTACATCCATGCGGACATTTATTGCACCATACACATGTATATTTAAGTTTATATACATATAATAATGTGTACTACTTGGAGGGTGAAAAAATATTGTGGTTTAAACTGTTTAAAGTACGCAGGTTTTTTTTTCCTCGCGTGCAATCCGGAACAAAGAAAGTGACGACGGCGAATTTCACGTTTGTTCCGGTGTACACAAGGCGGTTGTTTTGAAAACGAATCCACTTTCAATGTTTATATGCACTTTTCGTCTGCTCCATTGGCACATATTTTTTATATTGCGTAGGCGTATACGCATTAAGTGTCTCTCGGAGGTTAATGTTTTATTTTCTCGTCCGCTCGTATCTCATATGACGTTATAATAATATGCTTATAACCCGCGCATTACATCATGGGTTATACAATTACAACCGCATTATTTTCATGTACACAAATTATGTATTTTAATACTTTTTTCATTGTTGTTTTTCCCAGTCAGAGACTTAGCCTTGGTTGGCTATTGTGTCCCAATCCTTAAGGGACCGGAAAACCGATGCCAGAGTCATGGCACGTGGGTGCGAACAATTTCTTGTACACATACTAACCAGGTCAGCGTGCAGTCTTGGCATCGGGTAAAAAAAATATATACGAGAAAAAATCAACAATCCAAAAATAAACGTGCGGGAGGATCCTAACTTTAAACTAGGTCAAACCCTTAAACCCCAAAAAAGAAACGGGCCGACCGTAAAAAAAAAAACCGTGACCAACTGTTGTCTTGGAAATTAGGTCACGCACACGTGAGCTAAAGGGTTAAATCACTAGACAGTATTTTTTTTATTTATTTTTTTTTAAACTATTCTTTTTCTGTCACCGTTCTCTTAAACTGTTGTACATGTATTCATTCTTAACGCGGTTAAATTGTCCGTAACAAACGAGCATTCGAAGAAAAAAAAGGGATGTGACCAATTGTCATATGACCCACATTAATAGTCCTTTGAGGTCTATAGCCTCGTAAATGTCTTTGCGTCCTTGTGGTTGAAAAGGACATCGGTTTCTACGGTGGTTTTAAGAATCCAAATAACAATATGTCGATAAATGCAGTAACAATATATTATATCCTATTCGAGTAATATATTATTCCGATCTTTGAGCACCGTAAGATTTACGTAATCGACTATAGTATACAATATACCCGAAAATTTAGCCATGAATTCATAAAACGTGTGGGACATAACGTAATTGTATGTTTTTTTTATTTTTCATTTTAAATGTGTTAAAAGAAGTATACACTAGCTGGCCGTATGATAATATAACGCTCATAGACGCACTTATATAACAGCTATAGATCGTTGTTATAACATTGCGACATGCAGAGGGACACGGACCGCAAACAAGCGCATATAATATTAGTTACATATAATACAATCTACATCGATTACGACCGTGTTGTTTTAATATGGTTTTTTTTTTTTGACATCGCACTTACATAATGTTACTCGAAGCACCTGGCCGGCGTAAAAGTAGTTCACGTGAATAGTAATAACCAAGTAGGTAGAGACGTAAGGCACATGTATATTATACCGGGTGCGATTAGCTATATAGGTATTTTCGAAAGGATCGCGGGCGCTGCTACAGAGGGACAACACAAAATCTTATGCGGCTGTCGGCTGACCCAATTCTCAACGTATCGTAAATTGTACAATATGTTACCAATAATATTGTAACTATATGTATAACATAATATGAATATATTATTATAGGCGATAAAGAAACGCCCCTTACGACGATATATATACGTAATACAATAATATAACGTGCGATATTTTATAAAATAATATTATAAGTACCGCATTATATTAACACCGCAGTCGATTCGGCGACGACGTTATAACGTTGGTCATAATTTATTTTTCCGGCTATACGCATATATCCTTCGTTCGATCTATTTATAGAGGTAGGCCAATCTGAACGTCGTCGCCGTCGTATTTCTCAATCATCCTATAATATTATAATGCATAGTATATACGTATATTTACTGCACGTGCCGCGTAGTCATCTCTCACTGGTGTAATAACAATAATAATAATATCATCGCGTCGCATTATAAAATCATCGGAAATACCGACGACTCCTCTATATTATGTACGGGGTCATGATGCGACTACGACGACGACGGAGTTTCGCAATAACCCCCTAATCTCACCACACACTTCACTCACCCCTGCGGACTTTCACTGAAAACGTTTATGCAGGAGTTTATACACACACACACGAATAAAAGTGTATTATGTTATAATATACGTGTTACGTGTGTATATGTGTGCGTTAACGTGTGCCGAACAACCGCGGCGGCGGGTGGGGGGTGGATCGCACTGCGAGTCTTGGTAGGGCACGGGTGGTGGTGCGAAGAGAGCGGGAAGGGTGACGGTAGCAGACGCCAGTCTCAAGGCTGCGTACCGCCCTCGCCCTATTTTCGCGCGTGGGTCAGACGCTCCATACAGATAGTGTGTACCACGCTGCGCCCTTCCTCAATCCACGCCACTGCTGCCGCCTCCGCCGCCGCTTTAACCCACCACGGGCGGCGCGCGGTGGCTGCGGCGATCACTTTTTCGCCGGCAATCGATAACAGCTGATCACGTCCGCCGCGCCGGCCCATTCAACCGGTGCCCGGAAAACGTTGCACACAGCTATATACCCTCCCCCCATCCACACCGGCGGCGCAGTGTTATGCTCGACGATGGTTTTTCTTTTCGCGTGAACATTTTTCCCCGTCTCCGTCGTGTGACGGTATACGAGCACGGTCCGGGAATGATAAGTCACGTGTAATTATTACACGTATATTATATATTATTATAAATGTGCGGCAAAAAAAAAACCCCAGACGTTTACCTATGTAATATATTATAAATATATGTACGATAAATCCCCAATAATACAAAAGAAAATAAGGTGTTGGAAAGGTAAATATGGGGAAAAAAATACCTGGAACTGCTGAAGCTACCTATACGGTTATGAAATTTGGTCGGTAGTTAAGTTTTTTAATGTAGAGACTCACTAATAAATGACAAAACGTAAGAACTAGAAAATTATCATTGTGGTTCCTCGAATATCTTAGATATACAATAAGAAGCGTTGACTACTCCGTGCAAAGCCACGTAATTTGACTACAGAGATTCTTTATGGATTATACAATGTAGATGAGTGCTAAGAAATTATTAAAAAGAGTATCAAGGGCTAGAAATAATTGTAAAAATGGGAAGAACGTACTTGAACTATACTTGACAACGAGAAATAT
Organism: Chaitophorus viminalis; assembly: GCA_025469195.1. NCBI lineage: Eukaryota > Metazoa > Arthropoda > Insecta > Hemiptera > Aphididae > Chaitophorus > Chaitophorus viminalis. The sequence continues at coordinate 25,556 of JAIPRK010000432.1, forward strand.
AGATTAATTTTTATGTACATGGATGAAAAGTAGTTACCATAAGGTTAACTAAATATGGCTATAGGCTCTAAATAATGTATGGTATAGTATTCCATTTAAAACTATGCCCAGCCAAGTCTGTCCCATGCGAAGCCGCGTAACTCAGCTAGTTTAATATAATATAATATATATACATATATTATAAAATATACGCACGATAAAATAATAAGAATATATTCATACATGAATGTAAATGGGAGCAAAAGTGAAAACGACCTTGTTTCGTGACGCGACGATCGGCTACAACTTACTACGGTGACGATGGCAGTGGCGATTCCACTGCAGTGCAGCAACCGTTCAACCGAGAAATTCGACTAGATTTCCGCTAACAAATATATAATAATAATAATAATAATAATAATAATAATAATAATAATAATAATAATAATAATAATAATAATAATACGCGTACGTAAGATAAGTAGTACAATATTTGCGCGTGACAAAAAGCGAACGACCGGTCAATGTGAACTATGACGTCTGCAGTATGTAATAAACGATGATGTGTTATATGTATTTACTTATTATAATACACGTACTGCATGTAGTACAAATAAAATATTGTGTGCGGACGGCGGCGGCGGTATATACTCGTAAATGTATTATGTATCGGCCAAATATATAACATATACATAATATTACACTAGCGTGCGTGTGTGGTACGAAACGTTAGGTATACGACGCGCACCATCGTCGGTCGGTTCGGGGGTAGACGCTCGATGATCGATCCCTATGGCAAACGGTACCCTGCGCCGGCCTGTTTCGGGAAGAGGGTACCCGGCGGTAGGGAGGGCACGAAATGGGCGCCGGGCGGACGCGTGCTGCGTTGGGCCCGCTGGGGATGACGACCCCGGTACGTTAACTTGGTTGCGGCTCGGTCGAGGGGCGGTTGAGGGGAGGGCATCAAAGGGCGGCTAGCGGGTCGTATATATACGAGTAGGGATGGCGGCCGGAGAGGTGGACTTTTACGTTTGCCACGAGCCACACGTTTTGCGCTGATAAAGTGCTCGTGGCCCTGGGACGAACAAAGGTCGTTTACTCTTCCTCCCTCCCCCTACCAGCACCCCGTCACCATTGCCGCAACCCTGTGCCCGCCGCCGTTGCCGCAAGTCATCTCCTCGCGCCGTCTTAAACTCGCTATATACGCGCGCACCGACCGCCTTCATCCCGTTCCGTCCGCTGCGAAACGGAAGCCCTTTGAGACTCTCCTCGGGTGCGCGCGCGAGGAATTATATTAATAAAACGGATATTTCCTCGGTCCGCTTTTAATTCTCTACCCTGCAGATAACTCGAACAATGCGTGTATATTTTATTCTATTATGTATAAGTTATAATACTTCCGAAGTGCGGTCCATTAATAATTGTTCTTTTAAACGTCTTACAGTTTACATTTTCACGCGTATACGTACCGATACATAATACATAGTATTTATTAATGCCAGATCAAACCCAATCGAATCCCGTCCATGCGTATAATAATTTATAATAATAATAATAATAACAATATATACATATACGCCACGTACATGATGATAAATTTATTGTATTATAATACATTTGTCATTTCGATTCTGGGAAAGAGAGAGATTCGCATCAGTTTTTTTTTAAGTTTATTAAATAAATCTATATTATATCCAGGAATAATAGTAAGTATGACCATGATGACCTCGCACAATATACATACGAACTATACTCACGCACACACATGCACACGTGCGACACAAGTATATTATATATATTATGTATTTCCTAAAACCGAAGAAAAAATATTTAATCACATTCGTGCTCCGAACGACTTCTCCGTTCGAACGAATATAAACGTGCGTCGTAATAAATACTCAAAGAGGCGTGTACATAACATAATATTATATTTTATCTAATAAAGTTCAGTGCATAAAACGCATTTCGAGGAAATTATTTTGCAACTGACAACAGCGACAGCTGAGTGCGGATTAAATAGGCTTTTCCGACAAGCTATACCGAACACATTATTATAGTACATATAATGTAATATGTTATGCAATACTGTGTGTTTAACATTGATTAATTGAAAATTATACAGTCATCACATATACGAATCTGGGAATCGGATAAATATTGTAATGACAATACGAGTATTACGTAGACGTGATTATAATCATTTCTTTAGGCAAATTAAATTATAATATAACAGTATAACACGCACCACAAGTATACTCAGATATTATGAATATCAAACAAAGAATTGGTTACTGTGATAATTGCACACATACTCATATTGTATACAAAGTACATGTACAAATTTAAGACAAGAATGAAGTTCTTGAATATAAGATCATAGAATATAAGATAAGTTATAGTGAACACGATAGCTACAGTGCACTCATACACACATAAACGCGCGCGCGCGTGGGCGTATATTAAAATGTTTTTTTTCCTACGTACATCTATTCTTTAGAAATTCGATTGGAAAAGATGAATGTATTGAATACGAATGAGAGGGGAAAAGCGTGTGTACATCGTAAACGGTATACCGAGCTGGTATTTTTTTCAAACGTTTAATATTTTATTATTATACACACGAGTATATATAAAAATAATGAAGGGGCGCTCATGACCTATTTCCGGGACTCGTACACACACTTCCTGGACGACGGACACGAAGACGCCCGGGCGACTGGCCGTGAACTTTCACGTGCGCCCGATTGTTCAAGGCCACAGCGATTTCTCCGCCAGCGGTACCCCATTGTCCCCCCCCTGCACAGTTTCTCACACACACACGCGCGCGCGTGCGGTATCTTTGTACTTTCACTATTTAGGATTCTCTTTGACGTGCTTCTAATTAAAATAAATCATACATCCGCGTCAATATACTACCGTGGTTCAACAAACTATATCGCGCAGCGAGTTACTTGGGCAATAATATATAATATTAAATATGCGTCAAACTATAAAATCCGCTGGCAGACGACCAACAGACAATTAACTTCGGGGAGGTAAACGTGATATGTGCAATACGCGCATTAGTGTGCTGCATGTGATGAGATGAAAAAATGATGCGAAAAGACCGCGCGGCGACATGTAATCCTTGTGAGAAACCGATGGGGGTAAAATACGAACGGATGAACGTTTTTATTGAGTAAAAGGTGTTTTTACCCAAAATAATAATAATAATAATAATAATAATAATAATAAATAAATAAATAAAATAAAATAAAAAAATTATATATATATATAATATAAAGATGAAAAGCAGATGTGTAGGAAATGATTTCGCACAAAACCCTAGCTCACAAGGGTGCACGATTGACCCACTTTAACAGGTTACCATGTTTTCGCCTTTCTCCTGTGGCACAAAAGAATTTCGCGTTTTTATTATCCTTTTATTTAATTCATATATACCTATATATTTTTTTTTGTATCATCCGAAATCGACGGGTAACAGGTAAAATTCGAAGATTTGACTCGAGATAATATATAAGTATATACGTATATACGAGTATACGACGTTTTCCGGTATTATTTCACGTGATCACAGATAGTAGATATTATACTTTAGGTACGTCCAATACGATGATACTATATATACTACTATAGTACTACATATACAATGACTACGGTAAGAGTATAGTGCAAGACTTACGAAATTGTTTGATAATGCATTTTTTGTAGCCCTTGTAAATCGATTTGCGATTTTCGGAGTCGTCCGATTCGGAGTTCGTCTCATCCGGTTCACATTTTACCCGTAAGTCCAAAGGCTTAGCCTCTATTTCACTAATCATTGCGACGATTAACCACGGTAACAGAATAATATAACGATAACACTAGACAATATTATGTACAAAAAATCTGTTCGTGTTTAAAAATTCGCCAAATCACAAATAATTGGATAAGATTAACATATAAAAAAAAAAAAAATGTAAATGGTGAAAAAAAAACGTCACTGTAGCGCACAAGTGCAATATAATAAAATAAATGTCGGTTTTATATATTTTTAAAATTTTCCGACAAAAAATTCGAAACAAAAAAAAATCTCCTCGACAGGGAATATTTTTTCTTCTCGAAATTATTGTTACTCAAACGAACCGAAAACTAAAAAAAAAAAAATAGTACACTAAAAAAATAAAATTATACTACGTTCATGAGCACCACAAATTCACGTACTATAACACATCACCGGCCGGTACCCGACGTCGATGAGCCAGCGCCGGAATATGAGAAGCTATACAAGACCACGAGCAACCGGCGGCAGCGGCGACGATGGCGTTTCCCCCCTGAGCAGTGTGTACCGGGCAGAGTGAGAAAAAATATTGTACGCCGACGACGGCTATTAATATTATTATAATACCGCGGTCGCCGCACGTTAATTTTCAATCTATTATTATTCGCGAACACTCGAATTTACATATCATTTAAATAAACGTATAGATGTATTTATTATTTTTTTATTATGAAAAAAAGAACACCTAACCATATTATACACTTGTGGCGATTTATTGGTCCACTCGTATGTATGTTAATAATAATTATTGTACACGATCGAATCAAATAATATTATAATAATATAGTAAGTAAAAGTATATCATAATAAAAAGAAAAAAAACATGTTTGTTTATAGGAAGAAGTAAATGACATCAAACGTTCACGTATTTTTACGGAAAACATATTAATTTAATGAGTAGCGGCCAGCCAGTTATTTTTAAAATGTGGTTTTTTTTATATAATGATAAAATATGTACGAATCTTTACAAAAACAGGTCTAACTAACAACGCATAATTGAATTAATAACATGTACAAGGGCACGATGTATTATCGAACCAATTTTATGATTAGCTCATAGTAATAATAAAAATAATCATCGTTATATCGATCATTATTACATGTGTGCTATTCTAAAGTACCAAACGTAAAAAACAGACTCATTTAATGTCGAATATATAATATCATTATATCAAATAATCTCTGTACTTGTGATATATATATGTCCCAATGTTTTTCCGTATTGTTTGCGACACGAGTTTTAGACAAATAAGTTGTGTTAGTGCGTTACCATGTACGGGTTTATACTGTTTATATTATACACATTTTGTAGTTTCACATTATTATATTAACATATTGAATCACATAAAATGACAAGTGTGGGATTTGAAAAACAAGGATCAAACATCACACGATTCTGTGACAATTTCAAGTCGTATCGTATGCCACTCACCCGGCGTAAGGACTTATAGTATGATAATTTATTTATTTTTCTCGCTAAAGTAGGTTAATAAAATCTACAGCCCAATCGCATTTATTGGTGCGAATATAAGCCAAGAACGTGGGTTTGTATACACTGTAATACGGCTGAGTTAGTCAACCTAATTGAGCTGGAAACGTAGGTACATTATTTTCTTTTAAATTTTTTTTTTACCTATAAGCATGTGTGCGCATTAATATATCTGAAGTCTGGTTAGATAATTGTAATAATAATTAAGTATATTTCCAGTGCATTGAATGTGAATAACCAGCAAATTCGAATCGGAGATTGACCGATCATTAGTAACGCACCAGACATGAGAAATATCTTTCGAGATTTCACTTTATTTCCACTTTTGTTATTATTTGTTTCATGTTTCTCTATGTTCAAATGTTTTTATCAAAATATTTGAAATGCAGCTATATTTTTTCCAAACAAGTTATTTTGAACACATAAAAAACTAAAATACAGATTATATTGAAGAATCAGTCATAATATCCATCTATATTACCATATATGTTAAGAATTATTCATGTGGAGAATGTGTAAGAAACAAATGTTTGTTGAAATAAATCTTGCATATTTGATGGATTTGACATACGGCAATAAAGATAATTATAATGTGTGAAATGGTGTTTTTAAGATAAAAATATAAATATAACAACATAAACAACATTTCATTGGTAATTATAAGAATACTAATAAATGAACGTGGTTTATAAAGGAATTCAATCTCCAAACATAAGTCATGACTCATCATGACAGTTTACGATCTACCATCTACGAATAATAGTAATAATTTCAAAATATATTTAATGAATGCTGCAATAACGTATATAGTATTAACAACTGTTATTGAAAATGAAATTCGAATTATTCAAAAACAAAGACAAAACTGCGGAATGTATGCATCACGTATATACAAAAACTGCAAGACAATATATTGACTCCGATCACTTATACATGCATATTGTGTAATATTTGCATAATATAGTACGTCAGAATTCTTATTATTTATAGTGATATTTTGTAACTACCCTTTTTTCGTTTACGTTACTTTTTGGTCCCAGTTTTGTCCGTGCGACACTGCTATGTCACCATGGCGTATAAAAGACAATGGGACGGATAATTTTCTATAAATAACAACACTTGTAAATGAATAAATAAGTTGAAATTACAAAAACGTGAATTCTTAAATAGCGTGTTGGTACCTAAAACATAAGGGTCATAAAAACAACTCAACTATTGCGTTCATTAATACATTATTACTAAAATACGTTATTTGGGTCTATGTATTTTTTTTTTCGTCGTGTTTAGGGAAGAAAAAGACAAGAGGTAAAAAACCGGTTGCGTCTTCCTGCCACCACCAGCGCGTGGGTGTCTCTTCCGGCATAATAATAATGATATTCGTTCTGCTATCCTAAACTCTATCATTACCATTACGGCACTTGAATTTTTATAACATTTAGAATTCATTATCAGGCATACAAGTACAACAATGATTTTCTGGTGTCAATTCATATGCTCAGAAACACGCAATATGCACGCAGTCGGAAAAAAAATTATATGATAACACATATAGTTCTCGTCGTTGTCATAAGTTATAACCCTTTTCAATACTTATATTCGACCATCAGAACCATTTTCACATATCAATAAAACCACCACAGAAATTATAATCCGCATATATTATATTAATACGAATTATGATATCCCCCCCAACGTGTATAATTCGTGTTTATAATCGATAAAAAATATTTATATATGTACAGCACATGCACAGACAATTATATATATATGCGACGCATCAATGAAACAAAAATAAAAACAATCACAAATACTCATATATATAAATGTATGACTAATTTCTGGAAACATATATACCTATAATAGGCCGACCTCCGAGGGGGGGAGGAAAATATACCGGGAAAAACCGTATGTATAAGCTAAAAAATTGTAGACAAGCGGTCCACGAATGTTCGATTTCAATAATAAACGTGAAAATCGATGCCGTCAGGGCGGAAAAAACGGTATTTTTTTACGAATTCGTCGACCCACATGCACGTTATATTTATTACATTTTATGTATATGTAACTGTCCGCGGCAACCCGAAGAGGCGCGCCGACGGACAAAATCTTTTATCCAATATGCAATATTTGTATAATAATAAGGTGTAATAATAATGATAATTACCGATCGATGCGGCGGCGGTGGGTAGTGACGCGGGGACGTTGCTGACGGTTTGCTTACCTGAAACACACGGAAAATGGAAAAATGAAACATTATGATAATTACGATTATTATTGTTATTATTATTACTCTGTTAACACGTTAATTATCATTCTAACGGTATATTGTGGTGCATCGACTGAAAGGGTGATGGTGCAGACGGTATATATTATAAGTAATGACGGTGTTACGTGATGTATTCGTTCGGGTATAAGAAACATACGTATATAATATAATGTGTATAAATATATTTTATGTACAATGATATTATATGTTTATTTACTGTAAATATATAAATATATATATTTTTACGGTATTTACGTGTACGCCGGTATATCACGCGTTGGACTTAACGAACGTGCATTGTCACCGATTATATCCGTTAAAAACAAGTCGATAGGTGTATATATTATGTAGTTATATATCTATTATATTTTATACCTATATAAATACGCACGTTATATTACACATTGCAGTGTTGACGCGGACATCTCGAGTAAATCGTGTTGTAGTTTCACACACACACCCTCCGGCTATTCAGGCACGGGAAAAGGGTAAAAAGAACAATTAATAGAAGAAAAAAAAGGGGGGAAAAACACCAAAAATATATAAACTCAAAATGTTACATTGAGTTCGGATATGAAGAGTAGGCGAATTTATAGCTGTACCTACACAAAGGTCCCGGTGCGCTCGTCGGCGGGCAAGTCGTTATTTATTTCTGTTTACGAGATCGTATATAATTATAATATGTGTGTAAACATTTATTATTTTTCGTCGTCAGACTATGTGTCCAAATAATATTTCAAAACATGCCCGTTTGACGTACTTCTATAATTTTATAGTATACATATATATATATATACACTATATTATTAAACGAATAAACCGCACGTAATTATCATTATTATATTATTTATTACAATATATCGTTGTAATATTCACGATGCACGTATATACATATTATAGTGATATGGTACACGATTCGAAGCGGCGGCGCCTGCTGAAACGTCTCCATTTATCCCGAAAATTCGTTTTGTTACAAATTATTACGAAAACCCTACGTCACCATATAATACTACTGCACAATACCGCAGCTAGTGCGTACAACGATTTCAAAACGTTACCGCCGCCGACGCGTATTACACGGGACGTTCGCGCGCGTAAACAATTCGTTGATGATTTATATTTTATTTTCGCGTAAATAAATACAATTATTATTATTAATTATCATCAGCGAAAATCGACAGCATACGGAAGATTGTTTATCTTCGTTTTTTCCTTTTTTTTTTAAAAAAAATTTCTTTTTGGCACTCAACTCACTGCAACCAAGAAAAAAAACGATACACATTTATACAGTTTTATGTCAGTAATATACTAATATATATATATATATATATAGGTATGTAAAATAAAGATTTTTAGATTTCCAGATACATTTCCATGGCAAAGTAATTATATACATCTAACGCATATTGTATAATAGTGATTAGTGAGTATTGAGTAATAGTATTGTAACTATATAGGTATTGCGGGATGGCCCAGATGAGTGTCTTACCGATGGACATTATTTTTATAATTTTATCATTTTGGTGTAATTTTAAACAAAATGTTATTTTCTTTAACCGGCTAAGAAAAAGCTTTTGAATTTTTCATTTCAATTAAATTGCAAGATATAGCCATTTTATGAAACAATAATAGTTGTTATGAAAATATTTTATTATTGCACTTTAAAATCCATTTATTGGTTTCATATTATAAAGTTATAACCATAAATCTAACGTAAGTTATGAAAATCAGAAAAGCGTATACGATTAAGTATAATGGCTATTGTAATAAATTAATATAAATTAGAAAACTTTTTTAACAACAAATTATGCTTTAACACTGCTGAAGCCCAACAAACGTAGTCGTAAACAACGTAAAAGTAAACAAATGCATCAATACAACCAGGAAAAGATAAAAGTGAACTATAATTTATACTAATTTATTACAATAGCCATACATATATGTATAAGTTTATGCTTTTACCTTACTGTATAATACATGTTCCTTATTATCAAAACTTATACATTTGTTATAACTATGAAATCAACATTATCATTAATATTTAGCATCATCTACAAGTATAACTATTAAACCAAATTGTTGGATTTTCAACTGTGAGATTAAAATTCACATTCAACTGTTTCAAAAAAAGGCTATTTTGCAATTTTATTGAGATGAAAAACTCAAAAGTTACATTATAAATCATGAAGTGATGAAAATAGGGAAATTATAATTTATTACATTTGTTATTCGGCGTTGCAGCCCTATTATCAGACTATGTTGAAACAAAAAAAATATTTAAAAAAAACCCTTATCCACGGGTAAAACACCTGGGCCACCTATAATATATAACGTATATATAGTGGTCTGCAAGTGATGTAAAATAGTATATAATATATATATTATATAAATATTATTGTTACACACAGCTGTCTAGAAGTAATAAATAAATAATACAGATATATATATATATATATATATAAACGAGGTTAACAATCTCTATAAGTCATTATATACGAATGACTTATCGGAGCACGTTACTATATTATAATTAGTATTAAACATATAGGTACGTTATTTATTATTTATTTATTTATTTATTTTTTGCATAATTGAAACTAGGTTGTTGTCGTCGTCGTTGTTACACCATACCGTACGTATACATACGCATAAACGTATAATACACGACGAGTAAAGTATTATGTAGTAGTAGATATATCTATATACACAGTGACAGTGGCGTGTGCAAGCGAACCGTATATACATAGAATACAGAGATATAGGGTTATGCGTGAGTATATGCGAACCATCAACAAGACTCTGGAAATCTGGTTTCATGTCAAGGAAATCTGGTCGACGGAAGACAAACGTTGTATATATTATATTATATATTATATGTATACATGCGTTCGTTGCAGTCATCGGTATACGCGAGCATGCACACGCACTTTCTTTTTCATCCAAAAAACGAATAGATATATTACCTATACTATATACTATACATATTATATTATATGCGACGGGCGAGTTTTTGGCCCTCTCCCTTCTCTCCACGAGCTTCAAAAACGTATACATACGATGCACCAATAGGTACATTTAGAGTAAATCGCAATGTGGCTTATTATAATATTATAGATAAGTATGCTGGAGGTATGTACTAAAGTCGTTATCGATTTAAAAAAAAATAATATTCTTATTATTATTCGCATCCCCGCTTCGCCAGGGGAGGGTTACGATGAAACAACGTTCGTATATATTTCTCTATATATACTGCCAGTTGTCGCTTATATCTATATACGTATGTAGTAACGCGGTTGTTAAGGTGCTATTGGCCTTGAACGAGTTCTGTGATCTTTCGCATCGTCACACACACACACACACACACACACACACACACACACACACACACACACACACACACACGACATACACATGCATACACGCGCATACGTCGCTCTTCTGTTCAATTTTCTCATTGTATACTCGTTAGTTGTTTTGCGGGTTGCTATTCTAAACCAATATATAATAACATTTCGCCTCCTTGTCGCCTCGCGTCTTCTTCCCTATTCAGCCACCGCAACGCCGTATAGTACTATGGTTGTGCATGTGCACATTGTGTCCGTACACGGCAACTGCTGCAGTACCACAGCAATAACATTCAGGAGCAAAGAGTAGAGACAACAATACCGAACTCGAGTCAAACAATCACACACACACACACACACACACACACACACACACACACACACACACACACGTGTGTGTGTGTATACGTGTATCTACATACACATATACACACGCACACACATTGCATCATAAGCATATATATAAACGCATGCGTGTATAAAATCCTTTTCTAGTGGCGAGAAAAATCGGTATCATCGAGAAAACACACACATACGACTCGTGAATGATATTATACCTATGCACACATACGCAGTGCACACAATATAATAATGTATTTTGTCACCAATGAGGCTCCCCTACCCCCTTGCATAACGCATGTATACTATACGTCTTATACCATGTATAATATGTCGCGGTTGGTGTTACATCTTATGTCTAGTAGCTTAGGAATTTTTTTATTTATTTCGTTCATCAATATTTCATCCACTCATCGTCGCATCATCAACTCATGTAACATATTTTTATAATATATATATATATATATTTTTATATAGATTAATCCGTGGCAACTAAATCCATTTGATGTAGTAATTTTTGTATAATAGGATGATTTGTGATACTGCGTATAGGCTGGTACACATATATGTGTGGCATAGTTTCGTCGCTAAAAACCCGGATGGTCACCCATCCGGGATAAGTGACACCAGACGGTGTTTAATCGCAGCACTAATCTGTGAATGCGGCTAACCACTCCGCCACGCCATGCCACTCTATTTATAATATTATGTATGTATGTGTAAATGGTCAAATGGATATTTTCAAACGAATCACTTCTATCCGTCTGCAGATGGTTGTGAAAAAAAAAAATTAATCGATCCAAAGCTGGTTGGTTATGCGGGTTATAGTTATAGATAAATTAAATTACGTCCTTGTGTGCAAAGTTTTCCTGAAAGTATTCTATCTTAATAGTTGAGATATTATATATATATTATATAGATATTATCATAAAACTCTTGAGTCCGTTAAGTAATTTCGTCTACAACATGCATTTTCTTCTGTATCGATTTCCGTTGTTCCGAAAACATTCTTTTTATATAAGAAACTATAGCCTATAAGTATATATACAGGTGAAAATAAAAGCTGCCTCACCGTTAGAATAAAAATTCGAACGAACGGTGGATGACATAATAATATAGTTATTCGTGACATTTTCGTTAATAAAATATCGATAGCAAAAATGCGTAACCTTCTGTAAAGCATAATTTTACCGTCAACAAGCTATCTGCAGGTTTTTAATTAAGATTTTATCAGTTAGAAAAAAAAAAAAGATAATTATTATAACTATTATCTTTAATTGAAGAAGTTCATCCTTGAATTTTTGGCGTCACGTGAGTATCATACATCCATATAATATCTTGTGTGTCTTATCAAAAATATATAGGTACTACCTATTAAAATAGATATTCGAATATAAAACCGGTATAGACACTTGGTATACGCAATATGAATAATATGATGCATGTATAAGGAGTAAGGATTGAATTGATAGAACACTTAAAATGCGTATAATTGGAATATTATGTGACGTATCGGTTTCTTAAAAACTTTGAATATTAACCCGAGTACTTGAAAAATGGAAGATAAGATTTGAAAATGCAGTAACGTTGTACCAAGTATAAGCGATGCTCAGAAAATGATTTATTTTAGCAAAATAAAGAAATTTCTCCTTTTATGGCATTTGCAATTGTATGGTTTTGCAAGACTCATATATTATATGTACGAAAAACCATAAAATTCCAAAATGTTCTTTGAGAGTAAACACACTCCGTTGAAAAATAAATGATTTACAATATACGGAAAAGGGGAAACGTTTTCGTACTGTTTAGTATTGTACTTCAATAATATTCGAAACGGATATAGAGGGAACATATATAGGTATTATTTAATGGGAATTTCTATTGACTAACATCAGGAAGGGGTCCAATTTTTATCAGGTTTAGTGTTTTTTTTTTTGCTTTCTCTCTCGTTTTTGACATTTTTGTACATTTACGTGAACATAATATGGTCGGCCACCACGGTTCACGTGGGATACGGAAAATATAAATCGGAAACAACATCAACTGCGCGAATCCGCTTGTGCGAGTAAAATCGACGGAAATTTTGAAAAAATCTACAATTTTTCGTCTATTGCATTGCCGTCGTATAAGTATTCGAATTTGTTTATATGACGCACTACAAAGTGGAGAGAAAAAAATAGACTATTAGATAGCAGGTAATTTTGCAGATAATTTTTTGTGTTGACGCGCGTGAACGCATATAGGTCGCGAAGCATTTCCTGACCGTGGAAAGAACACGCACAAAAACAAACCGATTTCTCTTGCATGGACGAATTACGAGCACGTCGTTGCGTTTTCCGCCACACACTATTTCGGTTTCGGTCGCACGCGCAGAAAAAAAAAAACGAGAGGGAAAACTACTTATCATTATATTTTACGCGCATCCGACGTTTGCACATATTTTCACAAAGATTTTGTTTCGTCGTTATTTCATTTTTTATCCCTAAATTTATACCTATGTTTGTATAATTTGTACATAAATATAGCGTTTTTTTTTCACGTCTACCGTATGCAATTATTGTTCGTTCAATGATTCGGTCGCGCGTAAAACAGCTGTAATATAGTAGTTGTAGTAGTAGTAGTAGTAGTAGTAGTAGTAGTAAATAATATATAGTCATATCAGTAGTAGTTGTGATCGACCTAATTACTGACCATGGTGTAAATATGTATATAATATTATTATTTATTTACAAATATAAACATCCCATGTATACAATACATATTACCTACATATATATATTGATGTCGACAAACGAATTGGCCGCGTGAAGAGAACGTATACATCTATATATATATATATATATATATGTAAAAACACACATTCATGTTCGCTGTTCGTATCAAATATTAAATTATTATTATTATGGTGAAAACGACTGCGGCGGCGACCGGTACACCTTGACACGGGCACCGCTACAGCTCGGTCGGCGTTTAGTGTACGGCGAGCGAGCGCGCGCTTCATGTAGTTAGGAAACTATATATTATATGCAGCCCGTGGAGGCCAGGAAGTCATATTATTATTATTATGATTATGACATCGTTGAAATTGAAATGGAAATAAAATAAAAAAACCGCGAGAGCCGCCGCGGTGGCACACTCACCGGAAAAAGAAATATATTACGTTATACCAGTGGTTCCCAACACTATTTTTATTCTATGCCGACTTGTAGATTCTTAACGACGTCATAAAATGTCTAATAAATTGAAACAATTTATGACTGTTTTTTCATTGCATATTAATTATATAAACATTACAATATACTCTTAATAACAATAATATTATCGCTAGGTATAAGTACATTTTTTTTTTTTTTTATAATAATCTATATTGTACATACACCGTGATGACTTCTTGCACGGGGAGGCCCACCCCAACAGTGTGTTCACAACCCACAGGTTGGGAAACACTGCATTGTATTATACATGGGCGTATGGTACCGAATCGTTCGCAGTTGATAAACATGCAAGGCGGGGCCTATGCATCATGGGGTGTCGTACATTTTTTGTCTAATTTTACATTACTATCGTCTCGCGAGTATACGCGCATTTTTTATTCAAATTTCAAATACAACAATTTGCTAGAGGACTTGACACCGCTCTCGTTTTACGTTTTTTTTTGTCGATGTAGGTACCTATACGGTTTTCATTTCATCTTCGATTCTGACAATATAACAAGAATAAATTCAATAACTGAATGGAGAGAGATAAAAGTAAGGAATTGAACATCTACTGTGTATAGAATATATATGTATAGGTATAAAAGTCCAATACGCATCATCACAGTCACGTCTATACGCTCGCCACCTATACTCACCCCTAGCGATAAGTATAATAATAATAATAATAATAATAATTGTGTTTTTTTAGCTAAAAACAAAAACGAAAATATTTTTCTTCCAATGATATTTTGCCATTAATGTTTGTTATTTCTTGACGCGACATACGCGTGCACTGCGAATATTATACGCGATGCAGCATTTGGATAATAGCGAATCGTTATTCGTTTGATCGTTGATTTTTCTTAATTCTCGTATATTTAAATCAATATTATAATATTTGTGACTCTGAAAGAAGCGTTAAGGTTAAATAACATCCCGTAATAAACCAATTAATATTTCATCTGGGCCTTGACATTTAAAACCGATTTGCGGCGGTAGCGGTTATTATTCATTGTTCATTTTCATATAATATAGGAACTTGGAAAATCAATTTCCCCGTGCCAAGTTCTTCTTTTGTATTGCTTCGTCAATATTTTATTATTCCGTCGCATGTTGTTGTCGTCATCAACATCGCGTATTTTCATCCGTCTACCAATCGCACATGTATAATACCTATATACATATATACAGTGTGCCAGTGGTGGCGTGAACATTTTTCATTCGTGAAACCAAAACAGTTTGAGGGACCACCCACCCCAGAAAATTGTTGGATAAAATAATTTTTTTTTTTGTTTACTGTAATTAATTCAATAAATTTTTATAATTATGTATATTTGTTTATACGAGTACATTTATAATAATGTTAATATTGGAATCGTACGTCCGTCTGTACGTATATTGTCTACCAACACGACATCGACCGACGACCACCCACC